>SNQJ01S0040468.1:52023-101373 GCA_010110895.2 Picea sitchensis | reverse complement strand
CAAGCTCTACAACTCTCAAGACCTAATAATTTGCAATGGAGTAATGAAGTGGCCAAACTCCAACCAAATGACCTGTATTCATGGGCTAGGTAGTAGTGTTGTAGATTATGTGATATTTGATATCCCCATTTCCAACCAAATTGACATAGGCACGCTCCTCAGGCACGTCCTCTCACAGGATCTTTCCTCCTTTCTTGGCTCGAAGAACTGAAAGGTTCTTCTATTTCCCTATCAGGAAATTTTCACCCACAACAACTCTCTCATGTGATCTCCCTTTCTTCTATCAGGAAATCGGACTTTGCGACTTCGCGAGTTTTGTGGTCACGCGTTTTTTTCTCGCAATTCTCCAGAATCCTATGTAAGTCAATGCTGACCTTTTACTTTTCTATCGGGGTTCCTCCTATCGAG
This sequence comes from Picea sitchensis, assembly GCA_010110895.2. Classification (NCBI taxonomy): domain Eukaryota; kingdom Viridiplantae; phylum Streptophyta; class Pinopsida; order Pinales; family Pinaceae; genus Picea; species Picea sitchensis. Next base: position 100,965 of record SNQJ01S0040468.1, on the reverse strand, counting down.
ATTTCGACACTTGCGATGTCCAAAACAACTCGCTTTACCGACCCCCGATCCCTGATACACCGAAACTCCGATGTGGTCGCAAGGTTGACCTGTCCACGTCCCTGTCACCTCGTCAGGATTTCGGACTTCGCTAAATGAAAAATCAAAACCACTCACTCCTATGAACCCCGATGACCAAATCTCTGATTGAGCGGTCAACCGGCACGTGTCTTACCTGAGATCCACGACTATGATCCCTTCGTTGTTGTGAGACTCAAAAAGGTCTTGAATTCTTGACCTATGAATTCCCGATGTCTCAATATCCCAATGCCTTCCCGTATTTTCCCCTCTTCTCACGAAGGCTTAAACCCTATGCAACTCCTATCAAATCAGACGGTTGACGGGTAACTATGTGCAGATCCGACGGTCCACAATCTCTTGAGCTTAAACTCCTGACGTAACCGTATCCTCCTCGCTTCTCTGGAAGATCTGACGGTTTGTGGGGTTTCGCTAATCCTCCCCACTGATTCCTGACTGTCGATCTCTTCCCTTTGATGATTTCTACGGAGTACCAAGTGTTCCTCCTCAATAATTTGTCCTTCTGCACGCAAACTTGCAACAGTTGTTTAAACACTTCACAGCACTAACTTCCTGTGTGATCCTCCAACAGGTTTGAAGGTCTTATCCCTCCTGAGATTTTCACAACTTCAAGCCTCAAAGAGGGTCCTTGCACGCACTCCTTGCAGCATATTTTCAAACACTTCAAGTGTTTGCATTCCTTCGACCCTGCGCACACCTGCAGCAACAGTCCTTCAATGCTCCACTCATATTCACAACTAAGACTTTCCTTAGCCCGCACACTCCTTGCACAGATCCTATAACCCAATTTCACTTCTGGGTGAACGAGAACAAGAGTTAAACTATCTGAGCCTTATGTCAATGCACTCTTTGTGGACGACTTCAACTACACTCCTTGCAGGAATCCTTTCTCAGATAGAGAAACAATTGAAACTCATTTCTCCTACTTCCTTTCTCATATTTCAAACACTCAACAAGAAATCATTCATACATAGAATATAAAGAAAATTCATAACAGGAATTAAATACTCATGAGCATAGCATTCATCATACATACACAGAGAACAAACACAAAACCATGGATTTGAATCAACCTCTTCTATTAATTCAAGCTCTGTACATGGGTGTTCTTCCACAACTCTCTGCTTCTCTTCTATGCTCTTCCTGCTTCAATAATAATACAAATGCACAATGAGGGTGTCTATATCTCGTTTCCCTCTTTTGCTCTCGAACAGTCTAATCTAGAATTAAATTTCTATCTACCTTCATTAACTACTTTAAATGTCATCTATCTACTAAGGACGAGAACAATCCACTCAAGGTCCATTACAATATACAAGTGCGCTTCATCTTAATGGTTCATTTAAGATCGCGCAACAACTTCAAGGTGTTTTCAAAACTTGTGTTGGCGCTTGTCCAGCTGTCTAATTGTCTCTGCGCTGGCTCTCTTGATGTGGGAGATGCTCCTACATCATACTCCCTCGCTTGAAAATTTTCATGGGCTCCTGTCCATGAGCTCCTGCACGGTTTGTCCATGCTTCTATATCTCCACTCCAGTCTCCCAGCTGGCATCTTCCACTGGATGGTTCTTCCATTTGACCAGATACTTAAAGTATTCTTTCCGCCTGGTCCTCTTGCTCACTTTCTTTTCCAGTATGCACTCCATCTGTGGCTTCTCTGCAACTGGCATTTGATTTTTCCACTGGATCACTGGATGCTCATTTTCTGCTTCTGCGTCCTCAGGTTTATATGGGTATAAATCTGAGACATTGAATATCGGAGAGATTCTGATAACATTGAGTAATTCAATCTCATAAGCATTCATCCCCAATTTCTTCAAGACCTTACATGGCCTGATTTTCTTCATTTTCAATTTATTGTATGTTCCCCTCGGGAACCTTTCCTTTCTCAAATGTGCCAGAATTAAGTCACCAACCTCAAATTGAAGTTGTCTTCTATGATGATCGACTCTGCGTTTGTATTCTTGGCTTGATTTCAGCAGTCGCTCCTTCACCTGGTTGTGAAGTTCTTTCATCGCCTCAGCGAATTCTTCTGCACTAGCGCTCCTAGTCGCAGTCTGTTCTGAATCCCTCAATTCAGAAATTCCTCTCGGTTGCATGCCATAAACAATCTGAAAAGGACTCTGACCTGTGCTCCTTTTTACTGAGTCGTTATACGCAAACTCTGCCTGTGATAATAGGTTGTCCCACTGGCTATGGTGTTCTGCCACTAGGCCTCTCAGCAAGTCTCCCAGACTTCTGTTCACCACTTGCGTTTGTCCATTCGTCTGAGGATGATAAGCTGAACTAAACATCAAGTTAGTCCCCAGCTTCTTCCACAATGTCCTCCAGAAATGTCCCATGAACTTTGTATCCCTATCCGAAACTATACTTCTCGGTAAGCCGTGAAGTCAAATGACTTCTTTGAAAAATAGGTTCGTGATGTGAGTCGCCTCACTGGTTTTCTGGCATGGGATAAAATGTGCCATCTTGGAAAATCTATCCACCGCCACAAATATTGAATCACAACCTCTTTGTGTTCTTGGAAACCCCAATACAAAATCCATGCTAATCGCATCCCACGACCTTTCAGGTATGGGTAATGGTTGATACAAACCCGCATTTTGTTTCCTCCCCTTCGAATGCTGGCAAATCCTGCATCTGTCCACAAATCTCTTGACCTCTAATCGTATCCCTAGCCAAAAGTATGACTCACTCAACTTTGCAAACGTCTTGTCATGTCCAAAGTGTCCTGCCAATCCTCCACTGTGTTTTTCCTTCAGCAGATTCTCCCTCATGGAACAATTTGGAATACACAGTTGATTGCCTTTAAACAACAATCCTTCCTGGATCATGTATTCTATCCACTAGCTTCTATCTCTGAGAATTGGATTCTCAGTTGCTTCATACGCTTCCTCGAAGTCTGGATCATTTGCATACATGTCTCTGAGATCATCAAAATCCAATGTTTTGACCTTGAATTCCTGCAACATCAAACACTTCCTGCTCAAAGCATCAACAACTTTATTAGCAGTACCAGAAATATGTTTAATCACAAATGTAAAATTCTGCATGTATTCAACCCACTTAACATGCCTCTGATTCAACTTCTCCTGTTGAGTCACAAACTGTAATGCATGGTTATCACTATACAAAACAAATTCCTTTGGAATCAAATAGTGCCTCCACTTTTTCAATGCCTGAATGATGGCATAAAATTCCTTGTCATATGTGGAGTATTTCAATTTCGCCTCATTCAGCTTCTCGTTGAAGTATGCGATAGGCCTGTCTTCTTGACTTAAGACTGCCCCGATTGCAAATCCACTTGCATCGCATTTCACCTGAAATGTCTTTTGGAAATCCGGCAACACCAAAACTGGTTGTTTCGTAATCTTCCTCTTCAACAGATTAAAAATTTTCTCAGCCTCTGTTGTCCAGTGAAAAGACTTATGCCACTTATTCATGGTATCCATCATTGCTGCACTAATTCCACTGAAATTTCTGATGAATTTTCGGTAGAAACTAGCTAGTCCGTGAAAACTTCTCACCTCAGATATTCTTCGGTGATGGCCAATTCTTAATCACTTCCACCTTATCTGGATCCATCCTCAACTCATTTGCAGAAATAACAAACCCCAAGTAAATGAGCTCTGTCTTCATGAATGAGGAATTCTTCATGTTAATCAACAACTTCTCCTGCTGTAGTCTCTGCATCACTGTAGCCAAATGCTTCAAGTGCTCTGCCACTGTCTTACTGTAAACCAGTATGTCATCCAAATACACAATGACAAACTTCCTGATGAACTCCCTCAGGACTTCGTTCATCAACCCCATGAAGGTACTTGGTGCATTTGTTAAGCCAAATGGCATAACAAGCCATTCATACAACCCTTCGTTTGTTTTGAATGTTGTCTTCCATTCATCGCCTTCTCTCATGCGAATCTGGTGATATCCGCTTTTCAAATCAATCTTTGAAAAATATTTTGCTCCACTCAAGCAATCCATCAGATCATCCATCCTCGACAATGGAAATCAGTACCTGATGGTTATCTTATTAATCGCCCTCGAGTCAATACACATCCTCCAGCCTCCGTCTTTCTTCGGACTGAGTACTATTGGAACAACACATGGACTCAAGCTTTCCCTGACCAAACCTTTGTCCAATAACTCCTGGACCTTCCTTTTAACCTCTTCATTCTCTTGCAGCGTCAATTTGTACGCAGCTTTGTTTGGAAAACTAGCTCCTGGTATGAGATCAATATGATGAATCACACTTCTGATCGGTGGCATCGAACAAGGTAATTCGTCCACTATTATGTCAGCGAACTCTTCCAGAAGTTCCTGAATTTCATCTGGTAAATCATGCACTCTTGTGCTAGTCAGAACAATCTTCGGTTTCCTGACCACAAAGAATTGTGGATCCTCCTTCTTCTTAACTTCTGTAAGAAGTTCCTTCCCACTCATGAGAAGTACAATGTTTCTTACTTCTGGCTTCACCTCCTTATCCTTAATTGGAAGAAACATGTGTGTTCTCCCATTCTTCTCCAGGGTGTATGTGTTCATTCGCCCATCATGAATCAAATTTCTGTCATATTGCCATGGTCTACCCAGCAATAGATGACAAACATCCATAGGAATGCCATCACATAAGATCTTATCATTATATCCTCCTATCTTGAATTCAACTAAACATTGTTTTATGACAGTTACCTGGTGTCCTTTCTGTAGCCACGAAACTCTGTATGGGCTTGGATGATCAGTCGTCTCCAGCTCCAGCTTCTCTACAATCTCCGTAGAAATGAGATTATCCGTGCTACCACTGTCCACTATGACCTTGCATACCCTGTCCTTGGTCTTGCAAGTAGTCCTGAAAAGTCTGTTCCTTTGGACTAAACTTTCCACTTCTTTCTCGGGTGTCAAAAGGACTTTTCGCATCATGAGCGATCTTCCGCCTTCTGCATCTTCGGCCTCAACATCCCGCCTCTACGCCTTGGTGATGTGAGCTTCTCCAATGTCCTTATTTTTGTCTGGACACTCGTAAGACTTGTGTCCATTTTTCCCGCATGTGAAGCATGTGATTACTCCACCTCTTCCTCTTCCTCTATCTCTAGTACGAGGAAAAGTGTTGTTGTCAGCATAATCTCCCCTCTGCTCAGTATGGTACCCTTCTATGTTCAACATATGGCCCTCTCTGTGAGGTTCCACCTCTCCCTGTGCGAGTCGGAGGTTTCTTCCAGTCTTCTCTGGGCTTTTGGTTTCTATCCTGGGCAACTGACTTACCTCTGGGCTGGCTTCTGCCTCGGCCCCTCTGACTCTTCTTTCAGTTCAGCTTCTCTTCTGCTTTCAAATCCATCTGATAAGAATCCTCCACAGTCTTGATGGTTACCATGCTCATCTCATCCTGAATGTCGTATCTCATACCATTCATGTATCTGGAAACTTTCTCATCATCTCTCTCTCGATGACCTGCTTTGATGTTCAGTTTGTAGAATTCCTAAGTGTATTCTTTCACTGTCATCAACTTCTGTCTCAGGTTCTGCATTCTCCTTAACAGAGTAATTTGATAGTCCCTGGGGATGAATTTCGCCTTCATCTTCGCAATCATCCTGTCCCAGCTTTTGATCTTCTTCTTGCCCTTGCAGCGTCTGTCAACTTGTAGTTCATCCCACCACAATGTTGCATGTCCTTTTAATCTCGTGACAACATGCTTGACCTTCTTGTGTTCTTCGACATCTTCATAGTCAAAGTATGTTTCTAGAGCTCTAATCCAGTCTAGAATCTCCTCTGCATCCAAGTTTCCCTCGTAAACTGGAATGTCCATATTTTCCCTTGCACCCATCCTGGCAATAGACCTGATCAAACACTCGTTTGATGCATCTTCAGCTGCAACTTCCTCCTCACGTTCAACCTCGACTTCATTTTCAGAATCACTTATATCCCCTGCACTGGTTGTGCATCTTTGCGCTGTCTCCATGTCTTCAAGTCTGTCTCAGAGATCACGCATTTGTCTCTCTATGGCTAGATCTGCCATATGCCTGCCTCTTCGTCACAACATTTCCCTATCCTATGGATCGGGTGACTATCTATCTCTTCTCGGCGGCATGGTGAATTCTCCTCTTCTCTGCTACAAAAAGAAAAGAACCTTTCTATGCTCTGGTACCACTTGATGCAGGCGCACTCCTCAGGCATGTCTGCTCACAGGATCTTTCCTCCTTCCTTGGCCCGAAGAACTGAAAGGTTCTTATATTTCCCTATCAGGAAATTTTCACCCACAACAACTCTCTCACAGGATCTCCCTTTCTTCTATCAGGAAATCGGACTTCGCGACTTCGCGAGTGATGTGGTCACTTGTTTGTTTCTCGTGATTCTCTAGAATTTGATGTAAGTCAATGCTGACCTTTTACTTTGCTATCAGGGTTCCTCCTATCGGGATTTAGGCACTTGCGATGTCCAAAACAACTCGCTTTACCGACCCCCGATCCCCGATACACCGAAACTCCGATGTGCTTTCAAGGTTGACCTGTCCACGTCCCTGTCACCTTGTCGGGATTTCGGACTTCGCTAAATGAAAAATCAAAACCACTCACTCCTATGAACCCCGATGATCAAATCTCCGATTGAGCGGTCAACTGGCATGTGTCTTACCTGAGATCCACAACTATGATCCCTTCGCTGTTGCGAGACTCAAAAAGGTCTCGCATTCTTGACCTTTGAATTCCCGATGTCTCAATGTCCCAATGCCTTCCCGGATTTTCTCCTCTGCTCACGAAGGCTTAAACCCTATGCAAATCCTATCAAATTGGACGGTTGATGGGTAACTATGTGCAGATCCAATGGTCCACAACCTCTTGAGCTTAAACTCCAGATGTAACCGTATCCTCCTCGCTTCTCTGGCAGATCTGACGGCTGGCAGGGTTTCGCTAATCCTCCCCACTAATTCCTGACTGTCGATCTCTTCCCTTTGATGATTTCTACGGAGGACCAAGTGTTCCTCCTCAATAATTTGTCCTTCTGCATGCAAACTTGCAACGCCTGTTTAAACACTTCATGGCACTAACTTCCTGTGTGATCCTCCAACAGGTTTGAAGGTCTTATCCCTCCTGAGATTTTCACAAGTTCGAGCCTCAAAGAGGGTCCTTGCACGCACTCCTTGTAGAATATTTTCAAACACTTCAAGTGCCTGAATTCCTTCGACCCTGTGCACACCTGCAATAGCAGTCCTTCAATGCTCCGCTCAGATTCACAAATGAGACTTTCCTTAGCCTGCGCACTCCTTGCATGGCTCCTATAACCCAATTTCACTTCTGGGTGAACGAGAAAAAGAGTTAAACTATATGAGCCTTCTGTCAACACACTCTTTGCGGACGACTTCAATTGCATTCCTTGCAGGAATCCTTGCTCATATAGAGAAACAATTGAAACTCATTTATCCTACTTCCTTTCTCAGATTTCAAACACTCAGCAAGAAATCATTCATACATAGCATATAAAGCAAATGCATAACAGGAAGTAAATACTCATGAGCATAGCATTCAGCATACATACACCGATAACAAACACAAAACCATGGATTTGAATCAACCTCTTCTATTAATTCAAGCTCTGTACATGGGTGTTCTTCCACAGCTCTCTGCTTCTCTTCTATGTTCTTCCTGCTTCAATAATAATACAAATGCAAAATGAGGGTGTCTATATCCTGTTTCCCTCTTGCGCTCTCGAACAGTCTAATCTAGAATTAAATTTATATCTACCTTCATTAACTACTTTAAATGTCATCTATCTACTAAGGACGAGAGCAATCCGCTCAAGGTCCATTACAATATACAAGTGTGCTTTGTCTTAATGGCTCATTTAAGATCGCGCAACAACTTCAAGGTGTTTTCAAAACTTGTGCTAGCGCTTGTCCAACTGTCCGATTGTCTCCGTGTTGGCTCTCTTGATGTGGGAGATGCTCCTGCATCACAAATAACAATGTTTGACCTTTTAAATGACCATGAGCCTAACTCTGATCATAAACCTTTAACCCTAACTCTAAAATTTTCCATGCATAGGAGCACCATTGCAGAGAATTTTGATAATCAAAGGAATTTGCGCTTTGACAAAAGTAAATTTGACATTTTATTAAAGGATTTAAATAGTAAATTAGAACTCCTAACTTATAAGGACAACATTGAAGAACTCTATCATAATTTTACAACTACCCTTTCCACTTCCATTAACAAGTTCTCTTTTGAGGTGTCCCATAAAAAGAATAATAGAACAACCAACCCTTGGTATGATAAAGAATGTAAAATTGTTAGGAAAACCATTAAGGATGCTTCTAATGAGCCCTTAAAACTCGATAAGATCAATACGTACAAAACCCTAATTAAAAGGAAAAAAAGATACTATATCAATAAAAGGAAAGAGAAACTTTCACAGCTATACAAGTTGGATCCTAAGAAGTTATGGAGCCAAATTCTAAAATTCAATACTAAAGAAAAAATAAAATTCCCTTAACGAACTGGAATTCCTACCTTAAAAGTCTTTACGAGTTCCTTAATGCCATGGAAACCATTCCTATTGTCCCTAAAAAGGAAGAAGTTTTTTATTTAAATGACATAGAGTTCGGGGTTAAGCGGCTCACAAATGGGAAAGCTAAGGACATTTAAGGCTACCAAGCTAAAAATTTTAAAATCGGAGGGCCAATCCTTATCCCTCACATACACAAGCTCTTCAATTTAGAATTCAAGCAGGGCTTCCCTAAACCCTGGACGCAAAGCCTCATTTTTCCTATTTTTAAAAATGGGGATAAAAACATTCCCTCTAATTATAGGACCATTATGATTAGCCCGATTTTAGCCAAGCTTTATTGAATTATTTTGGAAAAGAAGATTAGCATTTGGCTAGAAAGTCACGGTAAAAGAGCTAAAGGCCAGGTCGGGCTTAGGAGATATCATTCAATTGTGGACCATCTTGTTACCTTTAGGATCATTGTAGAGGAGTTCCGCAATACTAAAACCAATCTTTTTTGTTTTTTTGTTGACTTTAGAAAAGATTTTGACATGGTTCCTAGGAAAAATCTTTGGAATAGGTTGGAAGAGATAAAAGTGCCTCTCGAGGGTTGTTGCAATAAGGATGTAAGAGAACATTATTGCTAAGTTTAAAAACACTGAGGGCTGGTCAAAAGAGATTAACTTTAATATCAGAGTCAAACAAGGTTGTCCCTTGTCCCCTACCCTTTTTGGCATACACATTGATAAATTAGAAGAATGCTTGGAAAAAGCAGGTTGTGTCGGCCCTTCTCTCACTGGTATAGTCATCAATCTTCTTCTTTATGCCAATGATATCGTTCTTATGGAAAGGAGTTCCCATGATCTTGAAAACCAACTAAGAATCCTTAAGGATGTTTTCTCCAATATGGGTATGACTGTTAATACTAATTAGACTTAGGTCATGATTATTAAATTCAATAAGATACCTTATGATACCTTGGTATATGAAAAAAACAAATTGGAGGAAGTGACTCCATACAAATATCTTGGAATTGATATTCACCACAAGCTTAATTGGAATTATAGAATTGAGAAAAAGATTATTGGGGGATGGAAATATTATTATGGGCTTGAAAACAATTGTAAATCAACTGAACTTTGGAGTTGGGATAAGAAGAAACTTCTCTTTGAGACTCTTGTTACACCTATTATTCTTAATGGATGTGAATTCTAGGGCTGTAGTATCTCTTGTGAATCCTGGAGAAAGATAGAGCAAATACAAAAGAATTTAATAACCTATAATCTAAAAATTAAAGGAAATACGCCCTATCCCATCCTCCTCGTAGAAACAAGCCTCTCCCCCATTGAGATCATGTTTATGACTAGATACCTAATGTATAATAACAAGTTAAACAACATGGAAGACAAGAGGCTACCTAAAATTTCTTCCAAATCAAGTCATAACGACCATCGACTCAAGAGAGGATGGCATAAAGATGCCCGGTCTTGGCTAAACTATTGGGGAATCATGGAAGAAACCATTTTGCAGAATAAAGATACTATTAAAAAAAACGTCAAATCAAAATTTAAGGAAAAAATGTGGTGTGATAAAGAGTTAGACAAAAAAAGAAAATTAAGGTATTATAAAGATGTAATCAACCCTAATCTAGAAGATCAAAATTATCTATCTGTTTTGCTAAGTGTAAAGAAAAAAATAAGAATTGCTAAGATAAGAACAAATTCTCATGAGCTCCATAGTGAAATTGGGTGTTGGTCAATTCCTAAAACACCATGGGATGAAAGAGTGTGTCACCTTTGTGACACTAAGAAGGTTGAAGATGAAAAACACTTTCTCTTAGATTGTCTAGCCTATACCCATATTAGATCTCATTTTCAAAATATTGATCACACTACCAACCTTCCTAACCTCTTAACTCAACAAAAGTATGGTGATCTTGGAAAGCTTCTCTTAATGCTTTTCGAGCACAGAAACACAATTCTAAAGAATCACAAGTAATCACTTACTCTCTTAAGGTCTGATAGACCAATTAGGTCTTAGTGGACGTTAATCATCATCATCAATTTTCTCCTGACCATAATAAAGATTCCCGTCAACTATGAAATCATTTTATCATTGTTTTGATTTCATGGCTCTCGTGTGAGTTTTGTGCTATGAATGATTTTTGTTATGATTTATTTGAGATAAAACAATTGATTTGTATGGGAATTGGGCATTCACCCCTTGAGGGTTGGTATTTTCTTCATGAAGGCATTGGCTGCAAAATGTACTCATTCCAATGGCTAGTTAAATTGATGAGAAACATGTCCACACACAATAAACAATTTGTTTGTATGCACATTGCTTGTAACATTCCCCCGGCCACACGCAGGCCAGGGTACGCCACTCCATAGAAACCACTCATGCTATAACACCAGTCGATAACATTCCCAGCCTTAACAAGCCGGACCATGCTACTCTAGGGAATGCTTTCATTCCCTTACTGCAGAACATATAGTAACATACCCAGTAGTCAACTGAGTTATGCCACATAAATTTACTCTTTAAACTGCATGTAACTAAAACATATGCATACAACACTCTTGTGGAAGCTTTACATATAAACATAAACAAACATTTACTTTATGGAACATACGACTTTTATACTGAAATAACAGTAACTACAGATATGAAACATTTAAAGGGAATTACCCATAAACATACAGGAAATTATAATCACATATATGATAAACTGTAACATAGGCACGTAAATAACAAAGAAGCATATCATTTTTATCATACAATTGGTACTTATCTTGGAAATATTGTCACCAACTGCGTACAGATCGTCCACAAACCTCTTAGCCATAGACTACATTGTTCATCACTCTCAACAGTGAGTCACCCCCAATATGGGACTGAACTCCACCCAGGGTAAAGGGTTCCTATCCAGGATAGGGCTCATGGACAACAGGAAATACTCTATCTCAGGTGCTCACTCAACTAGGAGCCTTCAACCTCTCATTCCCCACATGCCTGTCCTGCCCAAGGAAGTGTGCCCCTTCTCTGTTCATCAGTCCCTCGGTTTCCCCACTTTCCTTCTAGGGCTTCAGCAACAGGCCAGACCGGAAGTCTCATAGCATTGTAGCTACAGTTTAGCACCTTCAGAAATCAATCCCTAGCAATTCTCTCACTCAGAGAATTACTCATGGGCCTGAAAACCTGGTTCTTCAATCCTGCTCCAAGCTGACCAGGTACACCAACCAAAAAGGGGTATGGGAACATGCTCCGAAATGGTGAAATGGTTATCTCAATGATAACAGAATGGTTGAGTGAAAATGGTCATGGAATTATTGACTGGATAACCGAGTGTGGAAAGGAATCACTGTGAACTCTTTGTGAAAGTGATGGTGAGAATGATGGTTGGGCTGTTGGTAAGGTATTCGTGAAAAAGTCACCAAATGAGCTAAGTTCCCCACGATATGAATGCATGTCCCCAACTTAACACTTGTCATATCGGAAGTTACTTTGGTCCACTTGTCTCCAACTTTATAACTTAGGATAAAATAATTATCCATACTTTATGTTTTAGGAAATATTAATATAATATTCCCTTGAATTTTGGCCCTCCCTTTCCCTAGCTAGTGAAGTTCAGTCCCCCATTTCTTTTATCATGTTCGGTCTGCGTGCAACAATGTATTTTATATTAATCATGAGTTATGTACAAAGTAGGCACATTGGCCTTTGACATCTAGGTGTTCCAGCCTAATACCAAAACATAAGAATCCCAGCTTATAATAACTGACTCACCAGCCTATACCACATATCATATACACGAGGATCGTTGTCCTCCATACTACGCACACCTTAGTTACTATGCGCGGTATCCTGGAATGTGCATATTACATCATTTTACTACGCAGTTCATGCACGCACTATGCCACATAACGTGCATTACCAAATGAGGTCAAAACTTCTCACCAACTTAAGTACATTTATATTACATTACAATTGGGTTCGGACGAGGGATATTACAGTCCCTCCCCACTATTTATGCACTTTCCTCAATGCATCATACACCCATATATAACAGGATTTTCAAAAATCCTCAAAACAATGTGGGTATTCTATCTGCATTGCATCTTCATGCTCCCAAGTAGCATCCTCAGGACCGTACCAGGTCCATTGAATCTTTACAAGCCTTATGGCTCGGTTCCGTAGATGTTTGACTTTTCGGTCCAAACTGTGCATTGGATGCACTTGAAAAGCACCTTCTTGCCCCACCTAAATCACATTCCAGTCAATAACATGATTAACATCAGGTATATATTTATTTAGCAATGATACATGGAAGACATTATGAATAGACATAGATGAAGGCAATGCAATCATATAAGCAACTGGACCAATCCTCTTTAGGATTTCAAAAGGCCCACAAAATATGGCTGCCAACTTGGCCCAGCTTCCCAACTTCAGGGAACTCCTATTAGCTTTCAATTTCAGGAAAACATGATCACCCACTTTGAATTCTTTGTGGGTTTTTTTCTTATCGTCATAAATTTTTTGTCTGTCTTGGGAAGCTTTTAAGTTCTACTTAATTTTTTTCATCTGGTCATCCATTTCCCTGAGAAACTGTGGCCCAACTACTGTCCTATAAATTGGATTATCCCAACTCACTGGAGTATTGCACTTTCTGTCGTAAAGTAATTCAAATGGGCTCATCTTCAACAATGGATGATACCCATTGTTGTACATGAATTCTACCAAGTGTAGGTAGTCTTCATATTTCGATGGTTTGTCCATCACATACATTCTCAGTATATCTTCTATCACCCTGTTCACCCTTTCTGTCTGCCCATCAGACTCAGGATGATAAGCTGTACTAAAATTCAGATTCGTTCTGAATCCTTTGAACAATCCTTTCTAGAAATTTGAGGTGAATTTTGGGTCTCTATCAGACACAATAGTTTTAGGAATCTCGTGCAATCATGCCACTTCCTTCATGAAAACATCAACAACCTTTGCTGCCTTGTACGTATTTTTCAATGGAATAAAATGGGTAGCTTTCGTAAGATTTTCCACCCCCACCATGATTGAATCATCCAACTTGCCTATTCTAGGCAATCCCGTAATAAAATCCATTGTCACCATTTCCCACTTCCACTAAGGAATGGTTAAAGGTTGTAGCAACCTCGTTGGGTGCTTATTCTTAGCTTTCACTTTCTGGCATTCCATACATCTAGCGATGTACTCAGCGATATCTTTCTTCATACCTGGACAAAAGTAATGGCTCTTGATCGTTGCCATGGTTTTCAGATATCCAGGGTGCCTTCCATAAGGAACATTATGTGTTTCATGCAAAATCATATGTTTCAAGTTTTGGACATTTGGAACAAAAATCATGTTCTTGCGCAATAGTATTCCATCTATTCCCAACTTATAATTATCCACCTTCTGAAGCATCTTACCCTGTTGTAGCATTGCTACTAATTCTCTGTACTACAGATATGCATTTGCAACCTCCATAATTTTTCTTTTAATATTATTTTGGTACATGCTAATAGTTTTAGCATGTAATTCGTGATCCTTCTTGCTGAGTGCATCAACCACTTTATTCTCTTTCCCTTTGATATGCTTTATATCAAAGTCATATTCGCTTAGAAATTCTAACCATATGCTTTGTATAGCATTTAGATTTGGCTGATCAAATAAATATTTCAGACCATTGTGGTATTTTCTTAGCTCAAACGTCTTTCCCATGAGGTAGTGTCTCCATTTCCTCGGGGCATGCACTATGGCTGTCAACTCCAAATCATGAGTGGCATAGTTTCTTTCATGATCCTTCAACTTCCTTGATTCATAACATATGACAAACCCATTTTGACGGAGGACTCCACCAAGTCCTTCATTACATGCATCGGTTCATACAATGAAGTCTTCTTTTGGGTCCGCGATCCTTAATATTGGAGCACTTGTCAATAATTGTTTCAAGTGTTGGAAACTCTTCTCGCAATCCAGTGCCCACTGAAACTTCACTCCCTTTCTTTGCAAATAAGTTATTGGGTGTGCAATATTTGATAATCCTTCAATAAATATTTTGTAGTAGCCTACAAGACCCATGAATGATCTCACTTTTGTCACATTCTTCGGTGCTGACCATTCTCTAATGGCCTCTATCTTCTCAGGATCCACTGCTATCCCATCCTTTGAAATGATATGCCCCAAATAATGAATCCATTTCTGATCAAATGAGCACTTGCTCAATTTGGCATATAACTGACGCTCCCTTAATACTTGCAACACCATCCTCAAATGATGTTCATGCTCTTCCTTTGACTTGGAATATATAAGAATGTCATCCAAATACTCTCTAAATACCATTCATTAAGCACATGGGATATTAAACACATGAAAACAACTGGTTCATTTGACAACCCAAATTGTACCACTGTGAACTCATAATGACCATACCTTGTCCTAAAGGCAGTCTTTCTAATATCTTCTTCTTTAATTCTTACCTGATGGTATCCTGATCTGAGATCTATCTTTGAAAATATCTTTGCATCCTTTAATTGATCAAAGAGGTCATCAATCCTCAATAGAGGATACTTGTTCTTAAAAGTCACTTTATTCAACTGTCTGAAATCAATGCACAACCTTAGTGTTCCATATTTATTTCTCACAAACAAGATTGGGGCACCCCAAAGTGACACACTTGGGTGTATATACCCCTTCTTCAGAAGTTCTTCAATCTACATTTGCAACTCCTTCAATTATGTTGTACTCATTATGTAAGGATTCTTTGATATTGGCGCTTCTCCAGGCATCAAACTTTTAGAGAAATCAATGTCTCTCCTTGGGGGTAGTCCGGGTACCTCCTTGAACACATCTTCAAAATATTCCAGGACTTCATAATCCTCCAAATTTGGCACATATATGCCCATGTCCTCCACTGTTTCAGCTCGCTGTACATTGTGAATAGCCCTACCTTTTTCACCTATTTGAGGACAATGTCTGAACCTATGGTCCCCTTTACAACCCCAACATTGCATAGGTGGTTTCCTTGGCCCTTGACTCCTTGTGTCTATCATTCTAGTTTCTTTAGGCGTTTGTTTTCCTTGTGGATTATTTCTAAAGAATGGTGGCTTAGCTCCTCTCTTCCTCTGATCCATATTGAATTTCTTATTGTCTTCCCAAGCCTTTTGGAAATATGGCCTTGCTTTCTACTGATCATATAGGCATTTATCTCTCCTTATGGTATCTTCTAATGTCTTGGGATCATCATACTATATTTTTTCACCGATGAATGATGGCAATCCACTTAAATACCTTTGATTTTTTACTCTCTCATCCTCGATGAAAGAGACATACTTCAACAATTCCAAAAACCTTCTCTCATATTCATCTATGATCATACTTCCAATCTCGAGTTCAAAGAACTCTTTCGTTTTCTTGTCATAGTATCTCTTAGTAAAATACTTCTTCTCAAAATACTTCTTGAATTCCATCCAGGTAACACCTTTCTCTACAATGTGTTGCACCTGCACAAGTTGATCCCACCACATGGAGGCCTTTCCTTTGAGTTGATATATAGTGATTCTACCTTCTGCATGAGAAGAATAATTATGCAATTGAAAATACTTCCTCATGCCTAGCAACCATGTTTTTTCATCTTCATCCTTCTTATGCTCACCATCAAATGTAGGAGGTTTGATTTTTTTCATTTCTCCTCTCAGCTCATCCACCCCAGATATCTTATACCTTCTGACAGGGGATATACTTGATTTGTTGCATGTTACCTTATGACAATGCCTTCGGGAAATATGGTGATGTCTACTAGCACTTTTTACTTTTATTTTCTCCTCCGAAGGTTTGTGAATCCTAGATTTACTTGAGCCACTCTCCTTAACCAATTTCTCTTATATTCTGTTCAAACCCTCCAATAAATTCATATTGAAGTCATCCTGCTTCACTTTGGCTTTCATAAGCCTTTCATTATCAGATTTATGGATTTGGAAATCCTTCTACAATTTCTTAATGGTGTCAGCCATATTCATATCTTCATTCCTTTCTTCTCCATGTCCATTGGAGTTTGTTCCTTCCATGCCCAAATAGAAATCCACCTCTCTTCTCTCATCTTGCTGAATGTAATTCCCCTGTGCCTCTTCCATTCCTATGGACTCTGCACTGGTTTGATCTGATCGAGTTTTTGTTAATTCTACAAAACGTGCAGCCATCGAAAATTATCAGGCTAACAATTCAACAATTCATGAGAATATGCACCATTTTGGTTCAATATACACATCAAAATTATCTCTCCTGATTTCCTAGTGTTATCACCATGAGAATTCTAAATAAGACCCAAGACTCGGAAACACAGATGCATAGTTCTTTCAAAGATACACTTGTACAAGAAGGTGGCTTTCCAAAACAACTTTCGCCAAGACGCGGTATTACATGTCTCAACATGTCAAATAGATCACTAGTGGAGCGGGTAACAACTTAGTCAAATCACCTTGTTTCACTCGTTCGGTACTTCGTAGCCATGTGACATCAACTGAATGCTTCCATGTAACGAACTCAAAAGATAATCATTCGAAATGTATTGGCCGATCATGGAAACCCAACGCTCTTGTACGTAATCTGTCTGCACTTCATAAATGGAATTTTATAATTAACACTCCCCAAGTGTGAAGGTATCTGCGTATCCATAATTGAAGTAATCTCCAAATTGCTTGAATTTATTCTCTCTATAAAAACACCTTTCAGTATCCATAACCTAAGACACATGGACAAGTATAAATCGAATGAGACTGGTTATTCGAGCAACATGCTAGACTTTCCTGCGAATAAGGAGGAAAGGGTCCTTGCGCACATTCTAGCAACTAAGTTCCACATAGAGCCAGCTATAGAATCATGGTTAGAAGTTAGTTTGAATCCCACTATGAAGGATTTAGTCATCAATAGGTCATCCACTAAGAAGAAAAGGAGTAAGTGGTAGAAGAAGGAGGAATCTACGGTTGAAGTGGCCGAAAGTGTTGGAGAGAATCAATTGGCCTGGTTAGATTCTTCCTTAAAGGCAGAGATCGCTAAGCCAAAGTAAGTCTTCAACTAAAATAAGCATGTCTCAGTGAATTTTGAACAACCAATAGTGAAGGTAAAGAGTACCAGAGATGATAGGCTTGTTCTTTAAACGACCATTTTTTGCAACAGGCTAATTGTTGTCATCACCCTTTTGTAATTTTGTGATTAACACGATTATATAATATAGAAACAGATTTTAGACAGTTTTATTACAATTTCTATCTAGTGATGTTATGAATCTTGTTTTCTTTTATAATAAGTTTTTCTTGTAATCTTATATTTTTATTTTCATCTATTTAAATCAGAGGAAATTAAAACTCAGAATTCTTTTTAATTAATGCTTCGATGTGGTTGTGTGTTTCTTTTTCTTTTATTATTATGCAATTTAAACTCAGACTCATCGCCTTCTAAGAAACTTCGCACGCACTAAAATTTGACCTGTTCATTTATATTTATCGCGCATAGCAATATCACAAGGTAAAATGCTTTTCCACGCACCTATATCTACTGTGCATTTCTTCTTCGTTGCACCGACAACTTACACGCACTACTCTTGTGTTGTGCACCAATATCCACTACGCACAGTTTTGGTACCACGTACCTATATTCCACATGCATTTCGTCCTATGCATTCACCATGTCAATTTCAACATATTCCATCGCACCCAATTATCTCCACAGACTACTGAATACACCGTCACAAAACAACTTATACTCATACTTATGCGTGTACCAACAAAACTCCTCTGCATTAAGCAATACTTGCGCACCCCATATGCACATTACTATGTGTTTGCTCACCGTGCAAGGCTAAATTCAGTGTGTGCATTTGCACATAGTAATCTTTCGCACGGCGCCACAATTTACGGCGCATATTGGCACGCCAACGTTTTCCCGCGCGGTGCCAAAATTTACCCCGTGCGCTAGCACACCAACATTTTCCATGGACACTTTGTGACTCCAATTTTGGTCACCTCGAAGTTACTCTTCTCTGAATATTCGCTTCAATTGAGCCCCTCTGGCCCATCCAAGCTTAGTGTTGAACTGAAGCTATGATACCAATTTGTAACATTCCCCCAGCCAGCTGCAGGTCGGGGTACACCACTCTAGAGTAACCACTCATGCTCTAACACCAGTCAGTAACATTCCCAGCCTTAACTGACTGGACCATGCTACTTTGGGGAACACTTTCGTTCCCTTACTACGAAACATACAGTAACATACCCAGTAATCAACTGATCTATGCCACATATATTTAATCTTTAAACTGCATGTAGCTAAAACATATACATACAACACTCTTGCGGAAGATTTACATAATAAACATAAACAAACAATTACTTTATGGAACATACGACTTTTATACTAAAATAATAGTAACTACAAGTATGCAACATTTACAGGGAATTACCCATAAACATACAACCAATTATAATCACATGTAGATAAACCGTAACATAGGCATGTAAATAACAAAGCAGCATATCATTTTTATCATACAACTAGTACTTATCTTGGAAAGATTGTCACCAACTGTGTATAGACCGTCCATGAACCTCCCAGCCATAGAGTACACTGTTCATCACTCTCAACAGTGAGTCACCCCCAAGCTGGGACTGAACTCCACCCAGGGTAAATGGTTCCTATCCATGCTAAGGCTCATGGACAATAGGAAAGACTACATCTCAAGTGCTTGCTCAACTAACAACCTACAACCTCTCATCCCCCACATGCCTGTCCCACCCAAGGATGTGTGCCTCTTCTCTGCTCAACAGTCCCTCGACTGCCCCACTTCCCTTCCAAGGCTTCAACAATAGGCCGGACCGGAAGTCTTAGAGTGTTATAGCTACATTTTAGCACTTTGAGGAATCAATCCCGAACAATTATCTCACTCAGATAATTTTTCATGGGCCTGACAACCCGCTTCTTCAATCCCGCTCCAAGCTAACCAGGTACACAAACCGAAAAGTGGTATGGGAACAGGCTTCGAAATGGTGAAATGATTATCTCAAGGATAATGAAATGTGTGAGTGAAAATGGTCATGGAATTATTGACTGGATAACTGAGTGTGGAAAGGAATCACTGTGAACTCTTCGTGAAAGTGATGGTGAGAATGATGGTCAGGTTGCTGGTAAGGTATCCATGAAAAAGTCACCAAATGAGCTAAGTTCCCCATGATATGAATGGATTTCCCCAACTTAACACTTGTCATATCGGAAGTTGCTTTGTTCCACTTGTCTCCAACTTTAGAACTTAGGATAAAATAATTATGCATACTTTATGTTTTAGGAAATATTAATATAATACTCCCTTGACTTTTGGACCTCCCTTTCCCTAACTGGTGAAGTTCAGTCCCCCAACTCTTTTATTGTTGTCGGTCTGTGTGCAACGATGTATTTTATATTAATCATGAGTCATGTACAAAGTAGGTGCATTGGCCTTTGACATCTAGTCATTCCGACCTAATACCAAAAAATAAGCATCCCATCTTATAATAACTGGCTCACCAGCATATAACACATATCATATACACGAGGCTCATTGTCCTCCATACTGTGCACACCTTAGTTACTGCGCACAGTATCCTGGAATGTGCATATTACATCATTTTACTGCGCAGTTCATGCGTGCACTATGCCACATGACGTGCATTACCAAATTAAGTCAAAACAACTCAACATCTTAAGTACATTTATATTACATTACAATTGGGTTTGGCCGAGGGATATTACATTGCTTCCCTTATCTATTTCACTATATGATTGAGGAAAATTGTGTTGGTTAGTGGATAGGGTTTCATTGTATGATGATGGTGTTGACTTGGGTGAAATACCTCCTTATTGGGCATATGAATCGACTAACTAATCAATGCTAGCCATTACCTAGCCATTTTCTAAGAATTTGACGTTCTCCTTCGGTCCACAAATAGTAGGTCAACTCTCTTGCATAATCTTTACACTATCATCAATTTAATTGCATGCATAATGACTTCCTTCATTGTTTGGTATTAATTTTGTGGGGGTTGGTGTAATACACCCTTCGTTTGGTCCCAACATTCTCCTTTTAAATTGTTTATGCATTTTCTCCACCTCGCTAAGTCATACAAATGGTCACACACAAAGGTGGTCCAAGTGTTGGGTTGAAATGTGACTTGAGCGATTAACCTCCACGAGGTAGCTCTCTAGTTTGGTGAATCCCCTTTACACATAGTCGATTTATTACTTGGAAGATTATCTCATTCACTGATGTTCGTTGTTCCCTCGATATCTCCATATATTTTTAATAAATTGATGCAAGAGTATAGGGGTTTTCATCTAGATAGTGTGACCTACTTATAGAGTGAGAAAAGGATTCCACCCACACTTGATTCCAAACAAAAACTCATTATAAATTTGGGGTATTAAAATGCTGTATTTTTTTAAAGTGGTAATCGAAATCATCATTACTGTAAACAAAATCACCAAATCAACCCTCAAATGCTTACTTTTTAAATCTTAGTTTATCACTCCAAACATGACATAATACATAATTCCATGAAAACAATACATTTAAAAATATATATTCAAAACCCAAATTTACTAAAAAAAACAAAAAAAACATTAAAAAAAAATGGATAAAAAAAACCTAAAAAAAAAATAATTTAAATTTTCTTTAAAAAACAATATTTTTTTAAATATATATATTTGATTATGAAAACAAATAGTAAAAAATACATTTAAATATAAAAATAAATAAAACAAATATGAAAAAAAAATACTAAAAACATGTCAAAATTCCAAAAATAAATAAAAATAAATAAAAAGATATGAATAAAACATTAAAATTCCCTAAGCTAAAAAAATTTTAGTAAAAAACTTTTAAAAATAAATAAATAAAACACAAAATTTCAATACAAATTAAAAAAAAAAACAATCTATATATCATTAATATATAGTTATTATGTATATAATATATAACATAGTTATATATAACTATATATAATATAGTTATATATATTATATATAATTATACTAAAGTTATAACTATATATAATTATAGGTCTACTAAAGTTATAATTATATACAACTGTAGTTATATAAATATAATATGGAGGGCGATGACAAGTATCGCCTCATCTCCTAGCGCGAATAAGGAAAAAGTCTTGTGGGTGTCACAGGACCTGGCCTTTGCCCATACGAGGGGCTTGGGCGATGTCGGGCATCGCCCCAACTCCTTACGCGGGGAAGGGCCTAGTCCCGTGGGTGTCAGGGGACATAGACCTTGTCTACGGGAGGTTGGGGCAATACCCAACATCTCCCCCTGACCCTCTAGCTGACAGATAGCTTGCACGTTAATTGTCTGTCAGTCGAAAGGTCAGGGGGCGATGTCGCGAATCACCCCATCCCCCTTGGTCCACGTGACTTGGCCCTTAGTTATAAATTTAGTGTAATTATATATAATATAGTTATACTAAAGTTATAACTATATATAACTATAGTAATATAAATATAATATGGGGGGCGATGTCGGGCATAACCTCAACTCCTTGCATAGGAAAGGGTCAAGTCTCGTGGGCGCCACGGGACCTGGACCTTGCATGCACGGGGGGTTGGGGAAATTCCCAACATCACCCTTCGACCCTCCAGCTGAAAGATAATCTGCATGTCGTCTGAAAGGTCGAGGGACGATGTCGGCCATCACCCCATCCCCCTTCCCACGTGTCCTTGCCCTTTCCCGCGGGAGGGGCCTCGCCCCCATGTTATATATATAATATAAATATATTTTTTGTTTTTGTTATGAAATTTTATTATTTTTCATTTATTAACAAAAATCTTTAGATTACTCAATACTTTGAATCCCAATTCTCCTCCTCTTGCACGTTCCTCTTATGATAATGATGTTTGCATTATTATTCTCTAAATATTCTCATTCTTCCCTAAGACCCGATGATAATAAATATGCTGACATATCATGACTCCCGGAGTGACCCATGGTATCGATCCTGGAACCTCATCCAAAGACAGAAACTGAGAAATACAAGTGAACATTGTATCTTTTTATCCGATTCGGGATATTTTTTCTTACATAAATGTCCGACGATACGATGCGTAGCTGAGTAGGCCGTGCAGGGAGCCGAGTCTCGCAGAGTAGACCGATAGAGTGGTCAATTGTAGCAAGTATGTGAGTGGAAGTGCTAGGTCATGGACTTTATGGTAGCCACCAAAATTTTGCAGTCGTCCCCAGTATGAAGAGTAGTAAGGGCGACAACATGCATTGAGGGGTTGGGCGTGAAGGCTCAGTAAGGGAGCTAGGCGCGGACATAAGCAGGTTTAAGGTGGTGCGTAAAGCAGAGCAGGTGGCAGACAATATAGTCGTCAACCAACCAAATAAGGTAGGTTACTGCTATCTCTGTTATTCTTCTTTATGTTTCCCAGATCTTGTTTACAGAAGGTTTTTATAATTTTTACAGTTGTATTGTTCGTGCTTAAGAATTATTTTCTAAAACACCCTCTCATGTTCATGAAATTGAGAATTTTGTTTTCGAATTAGAGTTCTCTAGACACTTTAATTCCTTTATTTTCCATACTGTAGTTTTCAGTTTTTTCTCATGTGATTATCTATACGTCCATATTCCTTTGTTTACAGAAGATTTTTATAATTTTTACAATTGTATTGTTTGTGCTTAAGAATTATTTTCTAAAACACCCTCTCATGTTCATGAAATTGAGAATTTTGTTTTCGAATTAGAGTTCTCTGGACGTTCTTTAATTCCTTTATTTTAGATACTGTAGTTTTCAGTTTTTTCTCATGTCCTTATCTATACATTCTCGTGTTTGTCTTGACGTTTGCTTACGTTTTTCCCGAAATTACAGCTTTTTGAACCGATGTCATCTCCCTGTGTTTTTCTTGACGTTTAAAGATTTATCTTTTAATAGACATATGAGAAAAATATTTAATCTCTACAAGATTTTTTTTTTCAAATTACTGTGTTTTTGGGTTCATTTTATGGTTTATTTGGCTGTAATTATCTGTCCTCAAAACAAATTGAAATACATTACTTATATTGCATTTATTTCTTCAATTACTGACTTTTATTTGGTTGTTCAAGTTTTTAAGGTTTGTATTACTGTTATGTGTTGCTCCTAAAACAAATTTAAATATGATTTTACTTGCATTTCTTCTCTGACGTTCAACTTATTTTTAGTTGACTTTAAGTTTTATATTACTGTAATCTACCCTTCTGAAAAAAATTAAAGTACGATTAATATATTGTGATTGCTTTCATTCCATAGATTGCAAATTCTTGAATTTATGCAGTCTCTGATATTTCCCCCAATATATATTTTTTTGTATTTATTGAGTCTTGAATTTGAAGGAATATCTGTAATCTGCTTTAAATAGTGCAAGTTCTTGTGCTTAGTCTTGACCTGTGTACTATTTTTTACCTTACAATGTAGGATCTTTTAAAGAACCAAAGAATTTTCATTGGTTTGCTCGTCTTTGTACACTTTTCTACCCTTTGATATTATAAGGGTAGTGTTTTCTGTCAAGGAAAATATAAAGATGTTAGAAGTACCTTAATTTTGGTCATACTAGCGGTTTTGTTTTTATATTAGAGAGCTTTCTATAGAACCTGGTCCTAAGGACTGGTGCCTCGCAACAAATGGAATCCATAGTTCGCCAGACTGATGATTGATAGTGGCCCTATATTGGAATTTATCTCTAGAATTTCCTGTTGGAGGGACTTACCAATTTTTATAATTTTTGTGTTGTTATTTACATTGCTTGACAAGGTTTTAGGTAAAATTTTTGGTGAAAATTTTCATAACCTTTTTAATGGAGTTTGAATTTAAATATTTTGGGTTTTTGATGAAACAATACTTACACGATCGATGAATATAGATCATGTTGTAATGCAGTAGACTTCTACCCCTGAAAATATCAATAACTTATACACAGGCCTGCGAATGGCCAATTTTTTGCGTGATAAGTTCTTCAATTTTAATTCTTCCCTGTCCCGTGTTTGACAGTTAACACGTGTATTTGTGGCATTCGGTCCTATTAGCCGGAAAATGATTTTAATTCTTTCATTTTCCTCCGATTTGGTCTTCTTGTGTGGACTCACATTTACAATTACAAAGATTAAGATAGGATTTCAGTTGTATGTGTGTTTGCGTGCTTTGTAAAGATTGTATATTGCCCAATAATAGACAATAAAATATAACACGAGCAACAATCACTGACTGTTCTAAGTCATCGTAGTTATGGTAAGAACAAAGTATTTAGTGTTGGAGACCCTCCTAATGCCAGACATTCTATTATGGAAAATACCATAAAATCTTTGGCCCTATATGCAGAGAATGGTGTTGATTTTGTTGAATTTAATGTATAGGTACACTAAGTTTGTCATATTCTCGCATAGGTTATGATGTTTAGGCTTGTTTCCTTCTCGAAACTCGGAGATTTGCTTTGTTTATAAAATGTTTAAGCTTGATTTTGTCTTCTTTTTTCAGAAATTCTAAGGTTGCTTTAAATTTGTTTCAGGTCACTAAACACTGCCAAAATTTAAGACTACCTCTGTATTTTGCAACAGACTATTGTGAGAAGTCCAACTTACACATTCAAGAACATAAAACAAACTATGCATTTTTAAGCCTAATCTTGCCTTCGAATGGAATTTGTAGTAGGATTTAGCCATTGTGTGTTTGTTTAATTTCGAAGATATGTTCTAGCGCCTTTTCTTTACATGCCCAAAACACTGCAGTAGCACAATTTTTGGTTTTAACATATCCACATTATCATGTAGCCAGTGTTGTTACCTTAACTTGCCACATTAACATGATCTAAACCTCAAATAGATTTAGTCAATCACATTATCACACAGAATGCATCTGCTAGGTTTTGAACCTAGGTCATCATTGCAGCAAGTGTACCAACTTTGAACCTAGGTCATCATTGCAGCAAGTGTACCAACTTGTCTTTAGACTACATCAGTAGCACAGTTTCGAACTTTAATATCTCCACATTATTATGGAGCCAATGTTTCTACCTTAACATGAAACATTAACGTGATCCAGGCCTCAAACATATTCAATCAATTGCATTGTCACACATAATGCCTCTGCCAGGTTTTGAACCTGGGTCATCATTGCATGAAGTGTACCAACATGTCTTTAGACCACAACCAATTTGACTTAATTATTCCCATGTTATTAATCTAACTTAGTTTGTGGAGAAATATTTTGATATTTTGAAGCCTAATTGGTTATACTTTTGTGCAGAATAGTTTTGCCACCATGTTGGCTCTTGATATCATCTACTTTAACATCTAAATGATGTTCTTTGTTCAAAATACAAGTTTAGCTGAAAAACCTAGTATATGGCTTCTTAGTCTTCCTTGAGGCCTAATTTGAGAAAAATCACCCTCATCCTCTCATTACTCGAAACACATTACCTCAATTTGATTTTTTCCAACAAAAGTTTGGAGACTTAGCTACTTGAATTTCACTTTAAATATGTATGTCATGAAATATATAGATTTTGGTGTCAAATGTTTTCTAATTTCCCGAGCCATAGTTCACAATCAAGTTTTCCAAGAGAATGATCTTCAAGGTCATCTTCTCTTTGGTTTACCATTTTCCAGTATTGAAAAATAACAACAAAAAAATGGTGAAAGTAAGGATGAGGTTTTGGAGTTCTTTTATCAGTGCATTTATTTGATGGAAACGATTCAACTCAATCAATTTTATATCATGAATTTCTACAAGCTATACTTAATACAACCTCCAAGGTATTTAGCATAATCGTGTGTGTGCTTGAAGTGCTCCATTCAATTAATATTACTCTTTGTGGGTGTTAAGTATTATTTTATGTGTGCATGGATGATAGAATGTATTCGCCAATAATTATATTTTGGAGTTGTTTCCACCACTAGAGAAATTATTTTCTCACCCCAAAGGATATATCTCTTTCCTCTCGAGTACCATAACAAGGTGATTAAATCCTATACCTCATCATGGATTTTTTGTGACTCTTGATAAAATTGTAGCTGGTATGGCTGTTATTTTCACATTGGCATCACACCATGTTGTGTCCTGTATTTTCCAAGGAGATGAGCTCTTCATGAGTAAAACGTTAACCATACTTGTTGTACTCAATTCTTCTTGGAAACCAAACCATAAGGGGAAAATGTATAATTGTCTTAGTATAACGCATTGGATTTCTTTGAACAAAAAATAAATTTCATAAGTGAGCCTAAAATTAATTTTTATTTTTAGTTAATGTTGTCCACACAATGGAAGAACTCTAGAAAACTACAAGCCACCTCAAATGGTCATGGCTTGTTCTCACATTTTTCATCATATTTGAATTTCAACATTCATGGGAATTATTGAAAAGGATTATAAATTAAAACTTTTATATTTGTTCCACACTAGGGACTAAGAAAATTGATCAAGATGATTCTTATATAGATATCCATGCTATCTTATTAGACAAAACATAGAAATAATAACAAGTGACATTTAGGCCAAATCTTAAGCATTGATTTGTAGAGTCCGTAAAGAGAATGTAGAGAGCATCAAAAGGGCTACCAATTCCTAGGAAAAGGTAGAACAACTGGCAGTGTAACAAGCTTGCCTATTTTCTTTGGAATCGGTTTCACTAGATGCCTAATCTTTTAATTCTCTTCAACCACCTGAAAACCAAGGGATCCTTTAATTGATTTTTAGAATCTAATTGCACAAAAAGAGGCAAATCCCAACATTCAAGAAAATGATAGAAAGGAATCAATGGGGACTTTCAAAAGGTAATAATAGTACACATCCTACTATAGTTTAAGAAAATAAAACTTTCTTTTCCAACATATATAATATGTATTTTTTTCGACGTTCCCTTCCCCCAACTTCGGGGGTATGCATAACCTTGAAGCGAGGAAAGGAAACACCGATGTGAGATCAAATTGTTATGTTATGTTGTTTGAACATTTGGGATTCTTTTTTGTGTTTTGGAACATGAATATTTACGAGAAGCTTGAAAATGCTCACTTGACATCTGATTTTCCACCAATGTCGATTCTACGGACTAAATGTATATTTACGAGAAGTTTGAAAATTCTCACTTACATCCGATTTTCCACCAATGTCAATTCTATGGATTAAACTCAACATTGTTTCATGATTAGTTTGTGCATACATGTCATCTCAGAGAGGCCTAAACTCAATCATAGAGATAAAGGGATCATCACTCTCTGGGGTTCTCATAAGGCAAGTAGACAACATTTTCCCAAAACTAACCAGGACCCTTTCATAAATATATGGCTTCAACTTTTTAGTGTTACATTTCCATGTCTCAATGGAGAAAGATAAACCTAGTTGTTAAACCTAGCAATTGTTGGAATCCACTGTAACTTCCAACAAACTCAATACTTCAATGCCTAAAATATTACATAAAACACATGATCAATTCTTCAATACCTAAAATATTACATAAAACACATATGTCATGCATTTTTTCTCAACGTCAATCTGTTTCTCATTGACATTAAGAAAAAATACATAAATTTCTAAAACAAAATAAATCTAACAAATTACAATGTAAGTTAAACACTTTTTAAAATAAAATAAATCTAACAAATAAGTACTTAAGAAAACATTAAAATAAAATATAAGTACTTAAGAAAACATCAACATAAAATAAATCTAACAAGTAAGTACTTATGATCAATACAAGAAACAAATGTATTAAAAATCTAAACACACATAAGGTTGTGGATCTTACAAAAACAATGTCTCGAACTTTGGCGATCAAAAACTCAAAACTAATCCTCTTCAACGATTTTGCAATAAATTCCTTTCAAAAACCTTGCCATTCATTTATCTTTGTGGTTTCAATAGTAATTCTTTCCATGACCAGTGCATTTTCAACTTTAATTTCCTTTTCTTAAAGTTTGCTTTAAGACATACACAACACATGTCATTTTATACAAATTTATACTCGTTTTTCCATGATTTCTCTGCATAAAATTAGAATTATGTTTCCATATATAATTAATTTGTAAATTGCACTTCAAATGATATCAAACTATTTTTCACTCATTGATTTAATAAATTTCCATTATTCTAGTTGATTTAAGACTTAAAACTCAATCAACAATGATGCTAATGCTAGTAATAAGGACTTTATGGCTTAAAATTTCAACGATATATGTCTTATCAAAATACATTCTCTAAATTCTCTACATCATCAAATATTTGGTAGGGGTCGGGATTCGATCCTACAACGCATGTATTCTTGAATTATCCCTCCGAATAAAAACGATTTACGAGATGATTTTTTTATTTTTATTGCATGTGACCAACTCGGATATCAACAAAGCTTTATAATACCCTCTCTCCATGTGGCCTTACATTTACAAGAAATACCTTGGATGTACTTCTCAAGAGTCACTGTGCCATGTGTCCATAAGAAAATGAAAATTGGAGTCAAGAAAATGAAAATCGGAGTCACTGCGCCATGTGGTGATAAAAAAATCGAAATTGTTACATGTGGAATTATTTTATACATTTAAACGAGGCTATATGTTTTCACATCCTTTTCTTACCACATAAAAATTATATACAGGGCATGGTATGTGAAACAAATGAACAAATATGGGAAGGAATTCTAGACCAGGAGGGAGGAGTTTTCACGTTTTTGTGAAAAAAATGGAGATGTCAGTCAAGCACAACATGGACATTGAGGGATAGATATCAGGTTTCTTAGGAGGAATTTAAGTCTTTAATGGTTGGAACCCCTTGTTTGATCCCCGCAATAGGCACCATTTATTCAACGACAATGGAATAATGCCTGGGAATTTTTTTTCTTTTTCCTTCATAAATGAGTCAGAGAAGACGAAAGCATGTAACCTTCAAGACAAAGGGCACAAATTCACATGCCCATGGGCAGGATGATCTCAACCATGGTATCGATAAAGTGTAATGAGAAACTCCAAATGAATGCTATAACTTGAAATTGCCAACACCATTGTTGACACCACTCATCAAATTAGGGTAGAGGAAAGCGTTGCAGTGACGCCATGCCTATGGCGATGAAATGAAACGATCAATGAGAAACATCTTGCTTATTATAAGTGTGTATATGTCTATTCCCCTCTTAGATGCTGATCCACACACTTATTTAGTATGGAGGGATTGTGAGAATATCGAATATACAAATGATAGTGCCTTCCAGGGGAATCTAAACCGGGTTTTGAAGTCCCTGGTGAGGAACGTTTCTACGACTAATTTCAATACATTTGGTGTTGACGAGGGGAAAAATATCCAAGGTATGGTTTATGGGCTTGTCCAATGTAGGGGAGATTTAAATTCCTTTGGTTGCAAACAGTGTGTGGCGAATGCAAGTTGTTGAAATTAATGCAGCTATAAGAGCCATTCTCCTGAGGATGGAAAAGACCTTAGTTGTAGACTAGGGCCCCCAACACACTCTTGGGGTTTCTTGGTATGATACCAAGTAGTGAAAGCCATGGAAATATACCCTTGTAAGGTCCCCCAGTAGATGACTGGGCTTCTTGGTCTAGAACCAAGCAGAAAGACCCTTGTGAGGGCCCCTAGTAGATGATTGGGGTTCTTGGTCTAGAATCAAGAAGGAAGACCCTTGTGAGGGCCTCCAGTAGATGACTAAGGTTCTTGGTCTTGGAGAAAGAAGTAATTCCCTAGATGTGTCTAGATCCCCTGTATGTGTTCCAGGGAATCCTTGCTTAGTGCTTGGATTGATCCTTGGATATGTTCCTTGGTGGTTGAGATAAGTCCCTAGATGTGTCTGGGGTGCCTGAATGTGTTCTAGGGAACCCTTGCTTAATGCATGGGTTGATCCTTGGTCTTTTACCTTGGTGGATATGACCCTATATGTGTTCTAGGGCCCCCAGATGTGTTCTAGGGAAACCTGGTCCTTGACTGGGTAGATCTTGGTGTAATACCAAGATGTGTTGATGTGTGATCCTCTTCCTCTCTCATGGGATGGTCTATGATATCTAGGAGTGTCTATGAACATGGACCTGATCACATTGTTGATGTACCCCTTTATGCAATGATGATAAAGTTTATAGTTCATTATGAGACTCATGTGGACATGTTTTTCCATTATGTAACTCCCATTGTCTTTGTCTTAAAATGTAACCCCTTGTTGGTTTTATTTTCCTCTTGGTTTATGTGATTGGGTTTTTATTTTGTGTGACTGGGGTTTATTTTATGTGATTGGGGTTTTTATGTAATTAGGGTTTTAATTAAATACTAATTTCCATATTAATAAATATTTATATTAATTAAATGTCAATAATTAATTATAATTCTTATTACCCTAACCCCTCTCCCTAATTATAAATTAGACCCTACCCTTTGTATTTTTACATTCACTTACACTGACTCTCCTCACACTTCCTAAACTTACTATAGCTACCTTAGTTTAGTTTTTCTTTGTTATGGTACAACTTCTCTAGTAAACCCTCTATTTCCGATTTGAGGTATTACTTGCACTCTTGTTGGATGGGAACTTCAAGTTAACTCTGCTTTCTTGGTTATGATGTACTAGACCTCTTCCAATATTCCTTTGCAACTTATGCTCACCAAGATCTCTCATGTGGATTCCACGAACTATCCCATGTCTTCTTGAAGGATCCGCAAACTGTCCCTTGGCTGAGTATGGGTGTCACGGTCATTCTTTGTGGTTTCCATTGTGTGTGAGAGGCTATAGATGCCTCCCTTATTTGTGGTTTCCATTGTGTGTGAGAGGCTACAGGTGCCTCCCTTCTTTGTGGCTGTCGTTGTGTGTTAGAGGCTATGAGTGCCTCCCTTCTTTGTGGTTTTCATTATGTGTGTGAGGCCATGGGTGCCTCCTTTTCTTTGGCTACCATTTTGTGATAGGGTTTGACACTTGTTTTTTCAGATCTAAGTATTTCCAGATCCGAGTTTTCATTTGCTTATGGATCCACTTGTATTTCCATATCTGAGTTTGTTTTCTTATGGAGCCACTTGTATTTCTAGATTTGATTTTTTTTTCTTATGGAGCCACTTGTATTTCCAGATCTGAGTTTGTTTGCTTATGGAGCCACTTGTATCTCCAGATATGAGTTTGTTTGCTTATGGAGCCACTTCTATTTCTAGATCTGAGTTTGTTTTCTTATGGAGCCACTTGTATTTCAGATATGAGTTTGTTTTCTTATGGATCCACTTGTATTTCAGATCTGAGTTTGTATTTTCTTATGGAGCCACTTGTTTTTCAGATCCGAGTTTGTGTTTGCCTAATGGAGGGTTTGACACTTGTATTCTAGATCTGAGGGTTCTCTTATCATTGATTTCCTTATTGTGCTATCACTGTTTATTGGAGAGTTTCCTATTGGGTTTATTTGCTATTATGACTTTGGATTATTGTTGTTTCCATTGGGGTTTTTACTATCCATGGAAAAACTTTCCCACGGTTCTTTTGACAAAGATCAAACCCTAGAGGTTTGATCTATGAACCTAAACTTCATCTAAGCATACTTACATAGGCATACATTTATACATGTGACATGTACACCTCTCATTTGATTCTGGAGGTAAGGTATAGTTTATTTTGTACTCAGAAATATTGTTTGTTTCAGATCTGTTTATCTTCTATGTTGATCTAGTTGATAGAAATTTTTTTAAAGTACATTGTTTTTCTACTTTTCCTATTATCTAAAACGGGATCCGAGCATAGGGTGTGAAAGGAGATCAATAGTTGAATACTTTAGCATGGGTATATCCACTTCTTAGGGTGTACAGTTCAACAAATTCAAGTTGTTATGTTCTTAATTTTTTTAAAAGAGATAGTACTTGTAAGGGAACCTAGTTTCAATTTTTTATTTTTCTTTTTGAAGGTGGTTATTGTCTTAATTTTCTACTTTATGTGCTTATTGGTGGACACATGGATTTCTATGTGTAGCATGGGCCCTTGATCCAGGAAAGGTAGAATGGCTTAGTAAATAACATTCTTTTAATTCAATGTTGTGTTTTGTCATAATAGCCTCTGATAGTACTTATTTTATAAGTAGTGTATTCCTTGATGTCTTCATATGAACAACTCTAACAACCATGGGTTTATCTAGTGGTCTTTGTATTCCAAGAGAATTGATTTTGTAAGGGATATTGTAGCACTGGGGGATATTGTGTCACTAGTCTGTAGGTGCACAGAGATTCATGCAAGAATTGAATTCAAGTCAAAACTATTTTATGATTGTAACTGAAACAATATATCTTTAGCGGTTTAAAACTGTGCAACCTACCTAAATAAATACACCCTTGATATGGAGTGGAATAAACATCAAATTCAAGGGTTGAATCTACCTTGAATTACTCTCTATTGTTGGATACTTCCACAACTAGTTATAACAATTGTTTCCTTATTTATTGAAAGATATAGGATACCACTAGCCATTGGTTAAACTTGTTTCCCTCATCTTTAATGTACTTATGATAGTTGATTGTTATAAGTAAAAATGTTGTAGTTAAGTCTTAACAACAAACCTTTAATTTTCAAATAATAGAATTATAGAATCTCCTTGCAGTTGGTCTCCTTAGATTGCTTAAGGGGAGAATGATATGTTTTATGTTGAGACATTCATTGGGCACTTAGCCTCATATGGTTCTGGTTGGAGAAGAGAATAGATTATCTATGTACTCCTATTGAATGGTTAAGAATTTTCATGTTTAATCATCCTTGATGAAATTAAATCCACCAGAAAATAAACCATAATCTCTCTACTATGGTTCTTGACAAATGGCATTTTTTTTGGTTTGAGAATAACATCTCAATAGAAGATAGTATTATTTCATTTATTTCATTTTCTAATATGGATACTAGGGTGTTGATTCTAGATTTAGAGTTTGTAGGAATTGACTCAAAATTCAATTGCCTACACTGTTAATAAACATGTTATTCACATAATCTTGTTTAGAAAAGGTCTAAAAGATTGGGCTCAGCCAAGGATAGTGAAAGACTATCTTATTGTACACTTGTAGGATGCAATTTTGGATGTGAAAGTAAACTTGTATGGATTATTGGTGGAGTGACCAATGCTAATTGAGAGAGATTTTCTATTAGGAGAATCTAGAGGCTATTATTCTTTAATTTTGGTGGATCATTATTTTTCTATTATAGATCATGTTCAAGTACTTTTTGATCATTTTTAAGTAACTTTGATCAGGAACAAAACTCTTATAAAAGGGTTCATGCATAGACATCAAGCTAGTAGGACAATTACTTGAAATAATAGTTACTGCATGCACAAATATGCCCCAGATAACTTCAATTGGTGGCAGGTTGTAAAGCACATGTGTTTCTTTAGCCCAATCTAGTTTAAGAACTCAATAAGACTACTTTTTTTTCATTTTATGTATCCTACAGTTTGTGAGGTGACATGACAGAAGCATAACCTGGTAAAAGTGTGACTCATCTTTTCATATTAAATTTGGTACTGACACCAAGTACATCCTGCAGAGTTATGACACCAGATCAGAGTCATAGGATTTTATGAGATTCAGAGGGATCCAGTTGGCACATACAATGATGTAGACATTTTATGAGACTCGAAGGGAGTAGTCCCTGCATGTGATTTAGACCATGACTTGCAACAAATGGCAGTATTGAGGTTAAATTTGTGACTCGTGACTTCTCTCAGAAAGATGGGATTGTCAATGATGAGATCCTTACTTCCATCAGGATATTTATCTCTCTTGCCGCAATTTTTGATTTGGAAACTTCACCAGATAGATGTTAAGACTGATTTTCTTAACGGTGAAGTTGAGAAAGAGTCTATCCATGGCAAATAATCCCATATATTGTAGCAAGCTCTGAGAGCTTGGTATTGAGGATTTGACAGTTTCTCTATAGAGTCTTGGGCTCACCAAGAGTATTGATGATCCCAATATTTATATAAAGATTGTGAATAATCATCCTGTTATCTAAGGATGATCTGTTCCTTACAGGAAAGTAAATTTCAATATATCATACTAAGAGGGAGCTATTCAACAGAAGTTGAAATGAAGGACTTGGGTCTTTTGCACTATTTTTTGAGCTTAGAGGTGTGGTAGAAACCAGGTGAGATGTTTCTCTCACAAGAGAAAGTATTCACTCAATATGCTCTGTAGATTTGGCAAGTTGGACTGTAAGTCCATATCCACACCGACGATTTCTAAACTGAAGAATCTACAAGATCAAGCTACAATTTTAGATCTGGAAGACCTCTTTGAGTCCTTGATGTATCTTATACATAACACACCATATATATATTATGCAGTGAATGCCCTCATCCAGTTCATGTGTGAACTGAAGCATATTCATATGGTTGTTGTTAAACTTTTTCTGAGATATGTTCAGGAGACTATATCCTATGGGCTTAGATACACTTCAGTGGAGGTATAATGCTTCATGGTTATACATATTCAGATTGAATGGGAAGTACAGTGGACTGAAAGAGTACTTACGGATATTATTTTAGCTTGGGTTCAACTATGATCTCCTAGTCGAAATAGGGATCCATAGCCCAAACCACTATAGAGGCATAATAAATTGCTACAAGTATAGAAGCAACGTGGCTCAGAAAGATACTCTTAGATTTGTTCAATGTTGATTTGGGACCCACAATAATCCACTGTGATAACCGGAGTTTTGTAAAGCTCTTTGTGATTCCTCTGTTTCGATGACAAAACACATTGAGATGAGATATCACTATG
The DNA here is from genome assembly GCA_010110895.2 of Picea sitchensis. Taxonomy (NCBI): domain Eukaryota; kingdom Viridiplantae; phylum Streptophyta; class Pinopsida; order Pinales; family Pinaceae; genus Picea; species Picea sitchensis. Next base: position 65,623 of record SNQJ01S0040468.1, on the reverse strand, counting down.
TTTGGGACATAGTGCAAAAGAACATTCTCAGTATTCAGTATGTTCCGGCGACAAAAAAAAACATAGATATTTTGACCAAGCCTATGTCATTGACAAAGTATGTGTACTTTCGAGAAAAGCTTGGTGTTGCTGAAAATGCCTTTCTTACTGAGAAGGAGTGTTGAAATTAATGCACTTGCAAGAGCCATTCTCTTGAGGATGGAAAATACCTTAATTATATGCTAGGGCCCCCAACACACTCCTGGGGTTTCTTGGTATGATACCAAGCAATGAAATCCATGGAAAAATACTCTTTTGAGGGCCCCTAGTAGATGAATGGGGTTCTTAGTCTAGAACCAAGCAGAAAGACCCTTGTGAGGGCCCCCAATAGATGACTAGGGTTCTTGGTCTAAAACCAAGAAAAAATACCCTCATGAAGGCCCCCATTAGATGACTGGGGTTCTTGGTATTTGACCAAGTAGTAAGTCCCTAGATGTGTCTAGGGACTGTGGATGTGTTCCAGGGAATCCTTGCTCAGTGATTGGATTGATCATTGGATATGTTCCTCGATGTTTGAGATAAGTCCCTAAATGTGTCTAGGGCCCCTAGATGTGTTCCAGGGAACCCTTTCTTAATGCATGGATTGATCCTTGGTATTTTACCTTGGTGGATAAGACCCTTGATGTGTTCTAGGGCCCCCAAATGTGTTATGGGGAAACCTGGTCCTTGATTAGGTAGATCTTGGTGTAATACCAAGATGGGTTGATGTGTGATTCTCTTCCTCTCTCCTAGGATGGTCTATGATATCTAGGAGTGTCTATGAATATGGAATTGATCACATTGTTGATGTACCCCCTTATGCAGTGATGATAAAATTTATAGGTCACTATGAGACTCATGTGGACATGTTTTTCCATTATGTAACTCCCATTGTCTTTGTCTTAAAAGGTAACCCCTTATTGGTTTGCTTTTCCTCTTGGTTTATGTGATTGGGTTTTTATTTTGTGTGTATGGGGTTTATTTTATTTGATTGGGGTTTTTATGTAATTAGGGTTTTAATTAAATATTAATTGACATATTAATTAATATTTATATTAATTAAATGTCAATAATTAATTATAATTCTAATTACCCTAACCCCTCTCCCTAACTATAAATTAGACCCTACCATTTCTATTTTTACATTCAATTACACTCACTCTCCTCAAACTTCCTAAATTTGCTGCAGCTACCTCAATTCAATTACACTCACTCTCCTCAAACTTCCTAAATTTGCTGCAGCTACCTCAATTTAGTTTTTCTTGGTTATGGTACGGCTTCTCTAGTAAACCCTCTATTTCAGATTTGAGGTATTACTTGCACTCTTGTTGGTTGGGAACTTCAGGTTAATTCTGCTCGCTCGGTTATGATGTACTAGACCTCTTCCAATATTCCTTTGATGCCTATGCTCACCGAGATCTCTTCGTTGGCTTCCACGAACTATTCAATGAATTCTTGAAGGAGCCACAGACTGTCCCTTTGCTGAGTACGGGTGTCGTGACCCTTCTTTGTGGCTTCCATTGCTTGTGAGAGGCTACAAGTGCCTCCCTTATTTGTGGCTGCCATTGTGTGTGAGAGGCTATGGGTTCCTCGCTTCTTTGTGGATGCCATTGTGTGTGAGAGGCTATGGGTGCCTCCCTTATTTGTGAGCTTCCATTGTGTGTGTGAGGTCATGGGTTCTTCCTTTTCTTTGGCTTCCATTTTGTGATAGGGTTTGACACTTGTATTTTCAGATCTAAGTATTTCGAGATCTGATTTTGTATTTCCTTATGGATCCACTTGTATTTCCATATTTGAGTTTGTTTTATTATGGAGCCACTTGTATTTCCATATCTAAGTTTGTTTTCTTATGGAGCCACTTGTATTTCTAGATCTGAGTTTGTTTTCTTATGGAGCGAGTTGTATTTCCGGATTTCAGTTTGTTTGCTTATGGAGCCACTTGTATGTCCATATCTGAGTTTGTTTCCTTATGGAGTCACTTGTATTTTAGATATGAGTTTGTTTTCTTATGGAGCCACTTGTATTTCATATCTTAGTTTATATTTTCTTATTAATCCACTTGTATTTCATATATAAGTTTGTGTTTTCATAATGGAGGGTTTGACACTTGTATTCTAGATATGAGGGTTCTCTTTTGATTGATTTCCTTGTTGTGCTATCACTATTTATTGGAGAGTTTTCTATTGGGGTTATTTTCTATTATGAATTTGGATTATTTTTGTTTCCATTGGGGTTTTTACTATCCATGGAAAATGTGTCCCACAGTTCTTTTGACAGAGATCAAACCCTAGAGGTTTGATCTATGAACCTAAACTTCATCTGATCATACTTACAGAGGCTTACATCTATACATGTGATAGGTACAAATCTCATTTCATTATGGAGGTAAGCTATAGTTTATTTTTTACTCAGAAATATTGTTTGTTTCAGATCTGTTTATCTTCTATGATGATCTAGTTGATAGAAAATTTTTAAAAGTACATTGTTTTTCTATTTTTCCTATTATTTAACACAAGTACCAGACTTATATCCAGCACTCACAATCATATTCCTAGTGAAGTTGAAGGATGCAACAAAACTTCTGCATTCATTATGCTAGATGGTTGCTTATTGCGTTACGAAAATCATAATTTTTACGGTGATTATAGTGAAACTGCAGAAGGCTATGTTGTATATAGTGCTACGGAAAATAGTCAGCCAGAGTTCACAATAAATATTAGGGCCATGCTCCAAAAAACACTCTATAAAGCTGTGAATAGTTCCAATATTTTTGTTGTAGAGAAAGACGTTGTGCCTTATAATTTAGTAGCGAATAGTTCCAATCTTTTTTTTGTAGAGAAAGACGATGTGCCTTATAATTTAGTAGAGCATATCCACAACTTTTCACAGTGTTGGAGAGATATGTCTAGAAAATACTACGAAGTGTGCCTATGCTTTGCCTTGTCAAAAATATATAACAGTACCAGAGTTGGAGCTCTTGAATAACAATTCGGATCTCTGAACTATTATTTGTGTCCAGAGGTTTATGCATTTTTCAACCTTCTCATTCTCTGGAAGAAGTGCTCGAGTGCAAGAAAACTGACTTGAAGAGAACCGATCTGTAGGTAGTGTCTCTGTTAAAACGGGTAACAAAAGATGCAAGAGAACCGACTTGAAGTGAACCCAACTACACAGGTAGTGTGCCTATCTCACCTACTTGTTGTGCATACCTCCCATGTAGATAGTGTCTTGGGTACAACCACTGAAAAATGTAGCCTCCAATAAATGTAGGAATGGCCTCATTTATTACAAGGGGAAATATAGAGTGCAAACCAATTTAAGATGACACAATCTCAGGGAGATCCCATAACACTAAAAACAAACGAAGTGGAAGTGATGGGGCAATGTTCGATAGGTTTTCATTGATATGTTGTGGTAAGAACGTGGGATGATTCGATAGGCTGCGGATGGATGACTAAACTCCTAGAAGAACTCTCCCTTAAAAAATTCCTTGGCATAATAAAAGTACATATCTATTTAAACTTAATTGTGAAACCGGTAAATGTGCACTTCTCCTTCAAATCGAATCAATGTACATGGATCTGTTTTAATATCCATTCCGTAATTCTAGGTTGTGCAACCTGGAGATATAACCTCCAAGTTGTTGAACCTAAAATTGTTGGATTCCTTCAAATTGAATCCTTGAATATGAATATGGACCTTTGTTAGTATCCATTCTAGGTAGCCCAACTTGAAGATGGGAAACTCTAGTGTGCATAACCTCGAGATGTACACTTCAGGTTGCGTAACTAATATTTAATATGCCCTACACAAACATACATATGATAAGAATTGATGAATCACCTCACAACTTACAATGCAATTACAGTTGTAATTTTGGTTCTTAAATAATAAGTTTGGGCCTTTTTTGTAGGTTGGAATGGTGTTTAATGAGACACTGAGATTATATCCCCCAGTTGAAAATGTCGTAAGACAAGCATTTAAGGACTTGAAATTGGGAAAAGAAATGGTGATTCCCAATGGTGTGAGTCTGATAGCAGACATATTATCAGTCCACAAAAATCCAAAGTATTGGGGTGGCGATGAAAATGAGTTCAAGCCCGAGCGTTTCAAATATGGAGTAGCAATTGCCACAGACAATCATTTGTCTTCCTTCATTCCCTTGGCCAGTGGGCCGTGAGTATGTCTTAGCCATAATTTTGCAGTTCTGGAAGCCAAGGTAGCTATGTTCATCCTCCTCAAACACTTCAAATTCACATTTAGTCTTTCCTAGAGGCACGCTCCGGTGGAATTCCTCACTCTCAGGCCCCAACACAAGATACCGATTATAGTGGAAAGTGTGCATTCAGGATCAGATCATGCTTTCTTGTCGAAGATAATATTACAGTTAGTCCTTGCTTGTCGAAGAGATTTAGACGGTCGACCTCAGAGGAGCACTGCCAATAAAAAGGCTAGTGATTTTTTCATCCTTGAATTGGACTATCAATAGAAATTATATCCAAGACAATCCCCATGGTATTCTAACAGATTGGACCATTTGATTTTGCAAGAAATCATCAATTTTGGTATGGTGAACCTTCCACAAGGTGAAATTAAAAAAATCACCACTCAGCTACAAGAATCCGGTCAGGCTGAGGAGGCAAATATCTTCTACTAGTTCCAGAACTGAAAAACCAGAACTAAACAAAAGCAACAACACCATAAGTATGTACAAAGAGCTAAATATAGCTCATAGAGGAGTAGATCTGGTTCCAGAACTGAAAGTCTAGAACTAAACAAAAGCAACAACACCATTAGTATGTACAGAGGGATAAATCTAGCACAAAGAGGAGAAGATTTGATCAGTATAAATATTTGTCAGCCACTACCACATCTAATTCCTTCCTCGACATTGGTGAATCCTCCTCTTCTACTATGTCGTCTGCTTCATTTTTTAGCATCAGAATCACCAATTTTATCATGTTCAAATGACTGAAGAATCAAATATTAATTGTACCACTCAAATATGTAGATCCATTAAACTAAGAATATTTTCCCAGGAATGGAAACCTTGTTTGTGTTTTTGGGTATTGGTTTCTATTTTTGTTTCTGCATATGCTATACAGAAACAAATAGGATACATTTTCAACCTTCTATTGCAATGTGTTTCGGAGAAATATAAAAGGAAATCATACAAATCGATACAACATTTTCCAATCGTACAAAATATTTTGAACATTTGGATAAAAGTCAAACCTAATTCAAACTGAAGATCTAATCTTCAATTACTCCCTGAGATGTAGTGTTCTTTGCATCCTCCTTGTATTTAAATCCTATAAGTGAATCATATATTGCACGATACACTGTCACACTACACTTTGAATTGGTGAATATGGTATTTTCCATTGTTTGCATTGTCATAAACAAGTAGTAGTGAAGAATTCTTCTATGTGTAATCTATTTTTGACATTTTAGCAGCTAGACAAAGTGAAGAAGTATAATATTTAGATTGAGATAAAAATACCAACTTGTGGACTGTCATGAGCATTTAGTGAACTCCTGACGTGATGAGCAACCATGAACTCGCTCATTCCTAGTGACATGTGAGCCCATATCACTCCAACATATCTATGACCTCAAACACTTACTGATTCTCATAGAATCAAACATAAATGAAGGAAATGAGATTGATCCCAATGTATTGGTTATGTTGGTTAACAATGGTTCACTTTTGTTCAATTATGAGTGAAGTACAATATTGAGATAAAAAATCATTATTGTAGTATAGCTCCAACTTCTATTGGCTCACACACTGGCCTAGAAAAATTTCTCTATCAACCGTGATAATACTTTCAAACACAGGAAACAATGACCAAATTTATTTATATAAATCCTAGGGGTCTTCATCCATAATATTAGTTTGGGGTTTTGGTTTCCAACACTATTTGGGCATTTTTTTGAATAGATTTGATGATGAAGAATGCCAATATTGTTTAATGGAGGAAGGGATACACAAAGCTTCAAGAAATAGAGAACCACACTGCAAAGAGATTAATCAATAGGACTATTGGAGAAGCTAATTCTCTATACAAGACCAAGTATATTCCATGATCGATCCATTTACGTCGATTCTCTATGAAAGTAAGCGACTTGAGAAAGAGGTTACCTAGGAGGAAATATTTGATTTTCATAGAGTGGGAATTTGTTTGGTTTATCGTATATGGCATGGAATGGACTAAAAATGGAGATATTTGATTTGATTTGAGTAAATATAAACAAACAAAAGTGAAAAACATAATAAAAATGTAGTCAAATGACAGACGCATATGCATACGTACCAGAGTGGAGTAGTATGGATTTCATTTATTGATTGTTTGGGAAGTACCAGATTCAATGTATTGATATTATGTCCAAAGCAAAGAAGAAATTACTTGGAAGTGTATTTTGGTAGCTCTAATTCTCATAGTCTTGCTTCATTTTGCAAGGCTTCTTCGTCGCCTTCTTATACATTGCTTGATCGAAGTTGTGAAATCATTGTCCAGTACATGGGAGCATGGGTGAAAGTTGAAGGTAGGAACAAGGCACTAAGGCGGTGGAGAGACAAATCACAACTGGAAGATTAGAAAGAACATGTGGCATGCTACAAATTGGTATTAACAGATGACGAAAGCCAGAGGAGAACTTCCCCTTAAAGAACGCCTTCGGCATAATATATATATATATATGAAAAAACAAGCATTTAAAAAAAAAAAGTGGAAACATTATGTATCAGAAAATTCAAAATATAAAAAAAACACAAAAATGGAGGGGGGTAATTTTGGTAGCACCATTTTTAAGAACGGGGTAAAAAAATTGACCCCCCCCAAAATGCGAACTCTATAGAGTTATTGTTAAGTTGGAAACTATGTTAAGAATGAAGTTTGTAGCAAAGAGAAAAAAGAGGGAGGTACAGTGGCAGAAGTTAGAGCTCAAAGAGGGAATCTCGCTTGAGGTTGAGTGGACAAAGAAGTTAATGTGCATGTTCACTCTATGTGAAGGTGCTTATGAGCCATGGACTGCTGCAATTTCGATCTTCAAATTAAGTAGAAATACACAAAGTCTTTTTATATCTCACCCATTTGTAATTTTCTCCCAAGCATAACAAAAAATCCTATCAAATGTGAAATCAATATGTCATTGTTTTGATTTCATGGCTCTGGCATGGGATTTGTGCTATGAATGATTTTGGTTACGATTTCTTCGAGCTACATCAATCAATTTATATGGTCGTTGTTGGAACATATTGAGAANTTGAATCAGAATTACCCTTTTACACAATTAGTAATTTTATTTTATAAAACACCACAATATATCAACAATGGACTTGTATTTAAAATCAATTATATACATATAATTAATAAGAATTACAAGGTTATAAGGAATAATTTGAGATTGTGAAGAACACCAATTCTCTTTAGAGAACCAACTATTGGAGACATAAATCCCCTTCTTTAGGGCACCAACCTAGGAAGCACCAACTCCCTTGCTTTAGGGAGCCAACCCTAGGAAGCACCAAATCCCTTGTCTTTAGGGAACTAACCCTAGGAAGCACCAAATCCCTTGTCTTTAGGGAACTAACCCTAGGAAGCACCAACTCCCTTGTTTTAGGGCACCAAACCTAGGAAGAATCGACTCCCTTGTATTTAGGGAATTAACCCTACCAAGCACCAACTCCCTATGTTTACACTTTTAGTAAAGGATACTAATCATTTGTTTCTCCTCCCTTCCACCCTCACTGCACAAGTATATTCAACTTTCCTTCTTGGACTCTGCTTCTACTTTTGATCTTTTGATTTGGACTATAGAGACAAATTTCTTTCACCATACCTTTCTGTTTATATAGTATCCCAAAAGGTATGACATTTGAACCATTTTTTTTTTAATAATGAACCATCACAGCCTTTCATTTATTAACAACTATGTTATTTTAATAAAAAAAATCTTCTTTTACAATTATCCTTTAAGTTTATTGGGTGAACTTGGTTCTTCTCTCAATCTCTTTTAATTAAGAATCATATTCTTAATTGGCACTGGTTTCCAAGTCAACCCATAGTTATGGAATCCTATAATTTGACTCACTGTACATAAAATTTGTAATGAGGTTTCTAAGGACCTGTGTAGTGTATTTGGGCTTAACTCTATCCCTCACACAGATCTCTAACAACCTATATGGGTGTAACAGTGCTCAAGCACCAAATATAAAGGCGGTAAACCTTTTCTCCTCTGCCTCCAACCAATGGATAGATCCATCTGCTTATCCATGTATGTGATTTAATCTGGATTGTTGATTTCTAGATTCAAATTATACAGATATAGGCTTCCTTCAATCCACTTCACTTTGTGACCGCGGGCTCAAAACCACAGGCTTATCTATTTCACATGTTATTATGTTAGTGCTTTTCTCCTTTCTCCCTTATTATTCCTCATGGGACCGTATTCAAATGTCTGAGGGATTATTTACTTCTATCCCCTTTAGCTTCTTTATATTATCACGTGACAGGTGTTGGAACCAGATTCTTCGGTACTTCGTCCTTCGAAACTTCCAACCTTTGCAGTCATTCAATCCTCCCTGAGTACATTTCGCCGAAGTGCATATATTGTATTCACTAATAGATCAGATGGTTAATATTTTTTATATCGTTGGATGAATGATCTTGTCTATATCCAGAGTCTTCAAACAAATAAGCAGTCAGGACTTAATCTGTATTTGACAAGACGGTTCTTGTTCACTTTGGGACTTCGACGTTTTGGGACTCCGACCTTTGCAGTGTTCCAACTCTTCTAGAGAAGATTTCATCAAATGGTGTATCAACACTCCCTACTTGATAACATTCACATTTCTAGGAGATAGGACCATATATTTAGGCACAACAGAGCTCCTATTCTCTAGGTATTTGGATATTTGTAACTCTGCGGCTCTGGGATACTCGAACTCTGAGACAGTTCAATCCCTCTAGAGTGTTTACCTACTGAATATGTCATAAAGTTGTGGTGACCTATTTATTTCAGTTGTTAGTACTCCTTACGCTATCCTTCCACTATACTTGATCAAACGGTCGAGAAATATTCCTAAGGATCTTAGATCAACAACCAAAAGTTAATTCGTTACTTTCAGCTTCAACGCTTTGGGTATTTTTGTTGGTAGGAGAAGTTGGACATTCTTGGAGGCAGTAATCCTGGAGTGATGTGGTATGTTGACGTAACCTATGATGATGTGGACTCTTAATGTGTGTGTCATGTGTCACTCTGATTTGTGACTTTTACAGTCCTTATGTGCCACATCGACCCTAATACTTGTCAACATCTGATTAGGCTACGTGTCATCTATTGTTGACATGGTCCTACTGACATGGGCTTACTGATGTGTCACATTTCTTCCTCTTGGATCTAATGGTCGTAGGTTCATATGAAGTTTCTTATTGATCTGACAGTTTTCGTTTCTTCGGGACTTTGTGGCTTCGGTTGTTTTGGAACTTGCATACCTTCCTTCAATCATTGTCAAAGTGTCGAATAGATCTATCATCGTAGATCTTTTCTTTTCTTGATCCTATGGACTTTGTTTATTACAGAGCTCTAGGGTTCAAAAGTTCTTGGCTTATCTGATTTGTTTATTGTCGGAGTAGGTCAAAGCTAGATTACCACCTTCTTCCTTAGCATGATCTGGCGGTTTCAATATTTTCACTCCAGATCAACGATTGATGGGATTTATAGTTATTTCCCTGATCCGACGGTCGACAATAATTCACGGTTTCAGGGATTCGGCCTTCTGGTAAACTTACATGTTTTAGATTCCTTTTCATTGGAGTGGTCAATGCTAGAGTTGACCACCTTCTTTCCTTTAGTGTGATTTGACGGTTCAACGTTTCCATTCTAGATCGAATCTTGGTCCAATGGTTGGGAAACCATAATTCTACTACTCCATATCTAGAGTTTTATATTTAATTCTTCCCAACCTATGACTTCCCCTTGATATGACAACCTTGAATTGTCCCGAAAACTACATTAGTGCAAAGGATTCCTCCTCTATTCAATGGTTGTGATTACTCCCAAAATTCAAAAGGGAATAGTTACGATTAGTCCACAATCATTTTCATAGATTTCCTTAATTACAAAACTATGCTTCCACTTCACTCAATCGTGCCTTCTCTCCTAAGATTTTTCTGCATTTTTCTACCTTAGAGATGATCTGGTAATATGAGGAACTCCTTTGTTCCTTGCACTATGTCTTATGCGCAACCTAGTACATTATCTCTCCTGAGATTTAGTATATCACACGCACATTTATCTTCTTGATAATGAAAAAACCTTAATACCATGTCCAACATTGATCATTTTGGACCTTTTCGACATCAATACCAACACCATAACACCATGTCCAACATTATCTCCCTTTGGCATTGATGACAACATAGCAAAAATCCTTTTCCAATCTTAATTGATTTTTACTAATCATTCTCCCCCTTTGACAACAATGACAAAAATGGATGTTTCCTTTTAGGTTGATACTCCCCCTGAGGTAATTCCCACCCTATCCATGAATCTCTCCCCTTGGAATCAAGCTGCTACAACCAATCATGGGAACAAGAATAACTCCCATGTCTTCTATGCAAGATGAACAATATGTCATCACTACAATTTGCTTTCTCTTCAAATACTATTTGTCAACTGTAACATAACTATCCTTTGGACATATATATTGGTCATGTACAATGATAGATCTTCCTCGTAAACCATTCACACAACTTCGTTGAGAGAATACATAACTGACACTGATCCTAGGTAGATGAAGACCCGCAACAAACCATGTCAGATCCTACATAGAGATATACCATCAAACCATGTTGCTTTTGATGATGCTATTTATCTATTCATTCATTTGTAATCCAAGAGCCTCTTCATTTTTTTGTGCTTCAATACTCATAGGGGTATCAACAGGAACAATCTTAAGTCTTCCCTAATTCCTCTTTCCTTTCTTCTGTTTATATTTTTTGAGGAGGAGTTTCAGTAGATCATCAAAATAACATTGGAAAACTTTTAAGATCTGTTAATATTATGGTAGTTGCGGGAGGTATTTACCCCCACGTGTAAACCTGATGAGAATAGAAGATTCGGGAAGCAAGAGAAACCCTAATGAGTTGGCTAATAACCCTAGAAGCCATGTTGGCTCAAGAAGATAATTTATATTAGGCTATTAGCCTCTAAGAGAAGAAGTCCTCCAGAATTAATAATAATATAATGAACAGACACATACGCAGAAAGAGAAGTCGGCCCCAGTAAACTGGCAGGATTACTATAAATACATGGTGGCAGTTTTCATTTGTCACATCTCAGGACTGCAGCTTTCCCAGTTGCTGCGCACTGCAGTTGCAGTTGCTGCGCAGGTTTGGAGGAGGGTTGTAGGTGCAGCTGCAGCAACAACTAGTTTCAGTATTGGCTTGGATATCTCTTGGCTAGGGTTTAGGAGTATCTGATCATCTTTTGTGACGCGCTATCCTTGGGGATTGATGCGCTTCTCCTTGTTTGGCTATCTAGCCTAGGGTTTTCTTCCGGAGGAATTCTCAGTCAAGGTTAAGGTGCTCGGAGGTAGGCTTCGGCCTATGGTTGGGTGATGAGGGTATCATCAATGGTAAAACGAGCACACCATATTCTATATTCTAACAGGTTATGGGCCCACACCCCTTCAGTTAGCCTAAAACGCTGGAAGGAAACATAGCCGCTAGACATTGAGCTCGTTGAGGAACTACCGCTAGGGTTACTAGCAGGAGCAGCTTCCAAAAGCACTACAACTAGGGTTACCAGCAGAAGTAGTTGCAGAAACCCTAAACCTCTTGTCGAGGAACCTTAAGTGACGAGATTGACCTAATCTCCAGATAGATAAGTGTGCCCTATCCCAACGCATCTCCTGTTACTCTCAAAAGGCCAAGACGTGAAGTTTGGATTTCTGGTCAAATCTAGGGTTTGACCAAGTCAAGCAAGCCATGACGAACTCTATGAAGTCTGAGAACAAGCTAGATGGAACCTCTAACTTTAGAGCATGGAAGACAAGGATTGACCTCATCCTTGCTAAGAATAAAGTGTTGGATATTGTGAAAGGAAAGATCGTGAAGCCAGATTTTAAAGAAGGAGAAGAGAAGGAACCGCAGAACGTTGCAGCTATGGAGAAGTTCAACGACGTTGACATCAATTCCATGAGTATCATAGTGGATTCCATAACATACCACTTGATAACCTACATCTCCCATATTGACTCATCGAAGAAGATGTATGATGCCCTAACAAATCTATTCTCAGTCAGAAACATTGGACAAGTTATGAGTCTGAAGAATGAGCTCTGTGGCATGAAGATGAATGATGACGACAATATAACATTCTACTTTGTAAGGATCTCCCAAATAAGAGATCAACTATAAGTTATTGAAGAGATCACTTCAGAAAAGGAATTGGTGAACATAGTACTCAATGGTCTTCCCAAGACATGGGATGCATTTGCCGCAAGCATGAATACAGGGAAGGAGTACCCGACATTTGAAGAACTTTGGACTTGTTGTGCTCAAGAAGAATCAAGGATCAATGCAAAAGAGAAACCTCAAAAGAAGTACAATGATCAAGCCTTCACAACAAGATTCAAGAACTTCAGAAACAAAAAGAAGTTTGGTTCAAGGAGGAATCCAAATCAAAAGAAAGACATTTTAGAAATACAATGCTTCAACTGTCAGAAGTACGGTCACTACAGAAATCAATGTCCTGAGCTAAATAAAAGGAAGAAGAAACACGAAGCATCTATTTCTGAAGAAAAGGAACCGACAAAGAAGACTAAGCAGGATGGAAGAGATTTCTTCTACTAAAAGGTAACAACACTCTTCTTACTTTCTTGTACATATCTTGCTTGCATCATCTTTGTACATATCTTGTATATCTATCTCTTGGAAGATAATGTGTTCCAAGAAGAACTATACCTATGGAAGAACAATAAGATAAGAATGAATAGCACTAGATATTACACATGAAAAAATGAAATATATCATGTGAAAGCTATTACAAGATAAGTCTAAATCAGAATCAATCCTAAAGAGACTTAGAAATCAGACATCAAGAGAAATCGGGGAAAGACTTATGATGACAACTAAGACGTAAGCGTGGACTCTGTTAAGACAATAGAGCCAATTATATATTGCATAAGACAATAAGGGTGCAGATGGAAGTGTGGACTCTATTATATATTGTAGAAGACAACAAGGATGAAGACGGAAGCATGGACTCAGTCAGACGAACGGAGTAGATTATATGCACTCTTACATGAAGAAAAGATTAGGAGGGAGCTAATCCTATGATCCATTGAAGATGATGAAATACATATATCCATGGTAGCAACCATGAAAAGACAATACATGTTTAGCTCAACCGCAGAAGAAGACCTTTCGAAGAGAAGCCTTAAAGTATTCTTGGTTGTCCATCCAGATCCGTGAACCGATGATGAAGGTAAGAAGTGGAATCTCTAGAACATGGAATCTACAAGAAACTCCATGGACCCAAGAGATAATGAAAAACATGAAGAAGAAAGGGA
>SNQJ01S0040468.1:0-52013 GCA_010110895.2 Picea sitchensis | reverse complement strand
TTCCCTCCAGGTTACACTTTGTTTAGTGTCGGAGGAATGGCCCAGGGTAAGGAATGGTCCCAGCATTTCTCGAGGGCAGACTCATTCTCTCCAGGTTACACTTTGTTTAGTGTCGGAAGAATGGCCCAGGGTGGGAAATGGTCCAGGTTCAGAAATCAGAAACAATCCTTCTTCCTTGGTTGAGAAGAATGGGTCAGATAGCCTATTAATGATATTCTATGTTGAGGGTAGACATTCTTTCATACCTCACAGATGTGAGTGAAAGATTGGCCCAGATGATTATTATTGATGTTATATATTGAGGGAAGACATTCTTTTACATCTCATATACATGAGTGAAAGATTGGCCCAGATGATCATTGTTGATATTCTATACTGAGGGAAGACACTCTTTCAAATCTCACAGATGTGAGTGAAAGATTGGCCCAGTTGATTTAGTTTTTATGATAACATTGTTTCTATGCAGATGAAGACTACTGTGGTGGCAGACATTCTTTCAAATCTTACAGACGTGAGTGAAATATTGGCCCAAATGATATAGTTTTTATCATAACATTGTTTCTATGCAGGATGCTCTCAGATATTTGTTATGAAGACTATATGACAATAGATGAGGACTACTGTAGTGAATGTGTCTCACTGCTCGCAACTATACGTTGCTGATCAAGTACTTGTGTGTTACTTGATGTGGTAGTTAACCACTGGATTGTAGTTGTGTACTACTATGAATAGACACAGGTGTGTTCTATCCTTGCTCTAATTGCCTTGAAGACTATCAGCAGATTATTGGAGATGATCATTCAGATGAATGATGAATAAAGATTTTCCAGACGGAAAACAGTTCAGAGATTTTACTCCTCCTGTATCACTCCATGGTGAGAGTGACTTATCCAGCATCATATCTAACTACTCAGACGAAGTATGGTTTTGAGAGATGATGTAGCTGATGGTGATGGTGATGCTCATGATCTAGTCATGAAATAGTCTAGATGATTATATTGATGCTACCAGGTAAATGGTATGTTTTGTGATCAAGTCCATTACTTGTAAATACCTCTCTAGCTAGGAGGGAGTGTTAATATTATGGTAGTTGCGGTAGGTATTTACCCCCACGTGTAAACCTGATGAGAATAGAAGAGTCGGGAAGCAAGAGAAACCCTAATGAGTTGGCTAATAACCCTAGAAGCCTTGTTGGCTCAAGAAGATAATTTATATTAGGCTATTAGCCTCTAAGAGAAGAAGTCGGCCAGAATTAATAATAATATAATGAATAGACACATACCCAGAAAGAGAAGTCGGCCCCAGTAAACTGGCAGGATTACTATAAATACAGGGTGGCAGTTTTCATTTGTCACATCTCAGGACTGCAGCTTTCCCAGTTGTTGTGCACTGCAGTTGCAGTTGGTGCACAGGTTTGGAGGAGGGTTGTAGGTGCAGCTGCAGCAGCAGCTAGTTTCAGTATTGGCTTGGATATCTCTTGGCTAGGGTTTGGGAGTATCTGATCAGCTTGTGTGATGCACTATCCTTGGGGATTGATGCACTGCTCCTTGTTTGGCTATCTAGCCTAGGGTTTCCTTCCGGAGGAATTCTCAGTCAAGGTTAAGGTGCTCGGAGGTAGGATTCGGCCTGTGGTTGGGTGATGAGGGTATCATCAATGGTAAAATGAGCACACCATATTCTATATTCTAACAAGATCATCATCACTCAATTATTCTGGTTGGTCTACTATTGACGATTCATCATCATCGTCACTATTTTGTGTAACAAAAACTTCTTCATCTTCTCTTTTAGAATTTTCTTTTTCCATTTTTCTTTTATTGCCTAGTGGACTATTGATTTGTAGGGCATCATCAAGAACTAAAATTGTGTCATATTATTCTTTAGGAACTCTCCTTTCTTGAGCTTGATTCATTTTATATAAAAAACTTTGATTTTTATATTCCTTATTAGAAGTTTTAACCACCATTCTCCTACTATTAACTTCATCAATTTCAGGTGCATCATCTTTCTTTCTTTGTATTTAAGATTTTCTTTTCCATATCTTCTTATTTTGTTTGTTAGGGATTCTTATATTCAAGGATTTCATTCGTGATCTACATTAATTGGATTTAGGGCCATAGTTGTTGCATTTTTGTCTTTCAATATTGAATTTTTGCAAAGGAGAAAATGAGTTATAGTTTCTCTTCTCTATATTGTACTTATTGTTCTTATATCTTTCAACATCTATATGATTGTATTTTCCATAAGATTTGCATTGTACTGATGTAACACCCTGTTTCCCCCAGTCTATAAAAATAACTATATTGGCCAAGAACTATGGCAAACTCAAAGATGTGAATGTTTGATTTGACAAACCTTTGTATAAAAGGTCGATGAATGTAAATTATATCATAAATATGTGTCGCATGATTGTTGGGAGGGGGATGTGCTAAAATAGACCATGATGGCTGATGAGAGGTGGTGGAAGGGGATGGGAATGGCTGCGTTAACTTCCATCGAACCGAAACCGTATTGGTTTGTACATGCTCGAAAAACCAAAACTCACTCTCTGACCCCAGAATGAATTACCCGCCAGGATGGTAGGTGGGGAGGCTACTCAAGAGTAAATGAGGGGATGGGGGTGAACCACCCATCCGTAGAATCTCTCAGACCTTACCACGGACAGGGAAATTTGTGCCACACACAACCTTGCAGGGAAAAAAGCAAGAGAGGAAGTGTGGTAGGGGGGAGAAGAGAGAGAGCGTGTGACAGGAATCGTGGAAGGAGAACCGGAGGAACTTCGAAAATACAGAGAGTCGTAAATAGAGGAGAAGGGGAGTAACCTTCATCCTTGACTTCTGTTGAGCTAGAAGCAAGAGATTGAGTCTTAAAGCAATGTGGTCTAGCTCGGGGGTGGCTAGTGGTAAATCCAGTTGGAATCACTGAGCCTACGGTTGGGTGGAAACAAGCACCCCTCTTAGCATTCGTATCACATCTGAAATTTCTGATAAGTTTTATGTCTTGCATTTGGAATTGAATGTCACGATTGCATGCTCATTTTTATACGCTCGTAAATAGTTTCTGTATCAAAGTGCTTGACTTGTGATTTGATTGGAAATAATGGATGCATGCTTATATTGATATAACTACAAATCGGTTAATGTATAGAATGTATAAGTTCAGGATACGAGTCTATTTCCCAGAGGATTGACCCATCTAATTTGACTTCTGTTATGCCCTAGTTTATCCTCCCGAAGGCACCCTTTTTCGAGGAAGTTCCCATGCATTCCAGAGTCGAAGTGAGCCCCTTGAAAAGACTACCATTGTAGTAAATACACGAGTTTACCTTGCCCCTGTCACAAAGTAAATGGGCTTTGGAGTTTCGTCTTCTGGGAGACCCAGGTGCGAGACCCCTCGTCTTTGCACATTGCGAAATCCCGACATGAGAAACCCCGAAAAGAGCTTACTGTAAATGGGCTTTGGAGTTTCGGCTTCTGGGAAACCCAGGTGCGAGACCCCTCATCTTCAAACATCATAAAATCCCGACATGTGAAACCCCGAAAAGAGCTTAGTGTAAATGAGCTTCGGACTTTCGGCTCCCGGGAAACCCAGGTGCGAGACCCCTCATCTTCGAACATCACGAAGTCCCAACATGCGAAACCCCAAAAGGAGCTTAGTGTAAATGGGCTTTAGAGTTTCATCTCTCGGGAAACCTAGCTATGAGACCCCTGGTCTTCTTACATCGCAAAGTCTCGGTATGTGAAATCCTGAAGGGGAGTAGTGTGAAATGATTTCGGCGTTTCGGTCCCTGGGAAACCCAAGGGTATGAACCCCTCATCCTTGCAAGTTGTGAAATCCCAGTACGCGAAGACCTGGTATGTGAAATCTTGAAGTGGTGTACTGTGAGACGATTTTGGCGTTTCGGCCCCTGGGAAACCCAAGGGTATGAATCCCTCGTCCTCGGAAGTTGCGAAATCCTGGTACGAGAAACCCCAGTATATGAAACTCCGAGTTTTCTTAGTGTGAATAGGATTTCGGGTTTCAGGGTTTGAAGAGTCGAAGAACTCGACCCTCTTGCGTTTCGAACTCCAAGTTTCTAAAGTCCCGATATGGCCAGGACCGTCAGACCAGGGTAGAGATTCGCAGCCGTTGATCTCATTGAAGGTACAATTTCAGGTTTCAAGGTTTGAAGAGTCGAAAGAATCGACTCTCAGGCATCGCTGAGTCACGAAGTGCAAAAGGCACCTCTTGGCTTAGCTAGGGGTCATAACCAATGAGAACATGGAGGTGAATCCTGCGCTTGGTGCTTGAGTTGTACACGACAGATTTTCAATAAAAGAACCAGTGGATTGGTTTAGTGAAGGTCCAGATCGGAAGACCTATCCTACGCTAGGACCTCGTAGGAATTCGGGGACTCTGTCCCTCGATAAAGAAAGGAAAAAAAAAGAAAAAGGGTGAAAAATTTATTATCCTATAGTGGGTGTGTGACAAATTGGTATCAGAGCATGGTTACAACACTTGGCCTGCTTGGGCTCACGCACGAGTTGCGCAAAGACTCCATTCGAAGTACTCTTAAAAGGAGTAACCCTCTATCTTAACCCCCTTAATCACAAGTTGAAGTTAAGAACAAAAATTCCTATTGTGTGTATGCATATGAACTTTGTGTTGGTTATGAATGAATATAAATATTGACTATCAACAAACGTTTTTTTTTTTTTTCACACAAGCGGATGATCAACTGCGGGAAACTACAGACGCATAGAATGGTGACTCACCACGAAGTGGGAGATGGCTCCCACAATAGAGACGAAGATTCTGACGAAAGGAGGGTGGTAGGGACCCCTCCATATCTAGCTGAGACTATGAGGATCCTGATGGTAAAATTACAGAGCTGCAAGGCCGACAACGAGAGGATGATAAAAGTGCAAGAGAAGAAAATGGAAATTAACGCAGTCTTACTGACAAGTTTATCCGACATACAAATACAATTGTAGCATGAACCTGACACCAGTCTAGCGGACCGAAGACAAACAAAGAGATGTCGAAGTCCACCTGAGATACAAAAACGTGGTCTTTTAAGTGGCCACATTGGGAAGAGCACCTCGAGGAAGTTTCACCCCAGAGATAAGGGACAAGCGTCAGATGATTCCTCTGGAAAGGAAGCTGGCGACTCGGAGGGATCTTCTAGCAGCAGAACTAGTTCTTATTCCCGAAGAAAACAGAAGTAGCGAAAGCATTTCAAGAGTCATAATCTCGAAGAATTCAGGAAGGTCAAACCACCCTCTTTCGATGGAGAAATAAAGAAGGGAGAGGAAGCAGAGGCTTGGCTGCTTGGACTAAAGAAGTTTTTTAGAGTCCACGACTTCTCAAAAAATTTGAAAGCCCGAGTATCCACCTTCAACTTGAATGGAAAAGCTTCCATTTGGTGGGAAGACCTTAAGAATATAAAAGGGATTCACGAAGAAGGCCTGTCTTGGGAATGGTTTGAGAAATACTTCAGGAAGAAGTATCTATCGGAAAAGTATTTCGACAAAAAGGATAAATAATTATATGAACTTAAGATGGGGCAACTCACCATAGAGGAATATGTCAGCAGATTCCTTGAGTTGTTGAGGTACATACCCTATATAAAATAAGAAAAGGCAAAGGTGCAACGATTCATCAACTAACTACCTAAGGACTATCAGAACAGGATTGAGTTTGATGAGCCAAAGACCCTAGAAGACACTATCTGAAAGGCAAGATATTCTTATGAACAACTTGGGCATCGGACAAAACCTCGTGAAGGCTGGAAGCAGAAGAATAGTTCGGGATTCCAGAAAAAGGGGTTTAAATCTCCAAGATTTAGAAATTATAAAAAGGACTCAAGGATGAGCTTCCCAACCCGAAGTGTACACCAACAAAATTTCCCCTCCTAGAGAAGAAATAAACCTTTTGGATCTACCCCAGGAAGGATTGATAACCCAAAGAAAGAACCGTTTAAATGTTAGGGTTGTGTAGAAGAGAATCTACTGAGGGACTGCCCACAACGACAACAGAATAGTCGGAGAATTTACAACGTTCAAGAAGCTACCACTGTCAATGACATGGAGAGGAGTATGCCACAAATTTATGTAGCCGTGGATAATAAACAAGTTGACCACCAAGCTTCAGTGGTGGAGATGGAAGGTATGATCACCAACCATCTAGTGTCTATTCTAATTGACCCTGGTTCAAATTTGAGTTATATAGCTCCTAAGGCTGTTGATAAGTGTAAATTGCAGCCACATAAACCCACCAAGACATGGTTGGTACAGTTAGCCACCGGCACCAAAAGAAAAGTAATGGAAGTCATACCATCTTGCCGATTCACTATGGGTGAATTCCCCACCCAAGCAACCCTTAACATATTACCCCTAGGATCGTATGATCTGTTGAATTGTATGGACTAGATAGCCACATATAAATCCAAACTAGACTGTTACCATAAAACCTTAGAATGTGTAAGTAAAGAAGGGAGAAGGATAACCCTTCAAGGGATCCAAAAACCTGTCTCGGTGAGACGAATATCAACCCTTTAAATGAGGAAGTATTGCAGAAAGGGATGTCCACTATATGCGATACAGGTGTTGGAATCAATTAAAGATGACAAACTAAGCCTCGAAGACCACCCCACACTAAGAGAATATAGGGATCTATTTCTAGAAGAGGTATCGGGTTTACCTTCGATAAGGGACATTGACTTCTCGATAGAACTTGCACCAGGAGCAGTGTCAGTGTCTAGGACACCCTACAGGATGAGCACACCCGAGCTGGTTGAGCTTAAATTACAACTAAAAGAAATGATGGACAGAGCCTATGTCCGACCCAGCGTGTCTTCGTGGGGAGCACCAGTCCTGTTTGTGAAAAAGAAAGATGGTACCCTCCGACTGTGCATATATTATAGACAACTCAATAAGGTAACCATAAAGAACAAGTATCCCTTACCTCGGATCGATGACCTAGTCGATCAATTAGGAGGTGCTTCCATCTTCTCAAAGATTGACTTGAGATCTGGATACCATCAAGTCCGAATCAATGGTGAAGACATCCAAAAAACTGCCTTTAGGATGAGATATGGTCACTATGCGTTTGTGGTAGTACCATTTGGATTAACCAATGCCCTTGCCACTTTTATGTGCTTGATGAACAATGTGCTCAGAAAATTCCTAGAAAAATTTGTACTGTTTTTTATTGACGATATATTAATTTACTCCAAGAATAGAGAGGAACATGAGGAACACTTTAGGCTTATACTTCAACTGCTACGAGAACATCAGATCTATGCCAAATTTAGCAAGTGTGACTTTTTCCAGAAGCAAATAAATTACTTGGGCCATATCCTATCTGAAGAAGGAGTAGCAGTAGACCCTGACAAGATCAGGTCTATCATGGAATGGCCTACCCCTAAGGACGTTTCAGATATCAGATCCTTTATGGGCTTAGCAGGATACTATAGGAGATTTATAAAAGGATTCTCCAAGATTGGTTTTCCAATCAATGCCCTCCAGAAGAAGGGGGTTAAATTCACATGGACACAAAAATGTGAATAAAGATTTCAAACCCTAAAACATCTACTGACCCATGCACCCGTGTTGAAGATCGTCGATTCCGAAGATGACTTCCTCATGTGCACAGATGCCTGCAAGGAAGGTCTAGGAGGAGTCCTTATGCAAGGAGGAAGTGTGGTCTGCTATGAATCTTGAAAATTGAATGAGCATGAAGTCAACTATGTGACCCATGATTTAGAGCTAGCCGTCATAGTGCACGCCTTAAAAATGTGGAGGCATTACCTCCTGGGAAGGAAATTTGTACTTATGAAAGACCATTGTGGATTGCGATACCTGTTTGACCAACCAAAGCTCAATGCCCAACAAGCTAGGTGGATGGCCCTCCTTAGCGAGTTTGATTTTGAAATAAAACATATTAAAGGGAAGGAAAATAAGGTGGTCGATGCCCTTAGCAGAGGTATGAAAACAATTCACCTGGCAGCGGTGAATACCTGCGAGACGGATGTCAAGGAAAGAGTCAGGAATGCAAAAGAAACAGACACATTCTTCTAGATCGTGACCTCGTACCTAGAGAAAGAACCCATAGGGATAAAGTATGAAGTCTACCAGATGATAGATGGAGGTCTTCTAACTTACAGAAATAGATTGTATATTCCAGATTTTGATGACTTGAAGAGGTTCATAATGGATGAACTACATAAAAGACCCTATAATGGTCACCCAGGATACCAGAAAATGATCACGGCCACCAGGAAACAATTCTATTGGCCTGGATTGAAGAAAGACATAGTTGAATACTTAGCCAAATGCATAGAGTGCCAACAAGTTAAAGCAGAACACCAACACCCAGCAGGATTTTTACAACCTCTACCAATTCCAGAATGGAAATGGGAAACCATCTCCATGGATTTCATCACCAGATTACCAACCTCGACCAAACATAATGACGCCATCATGGTAGTAGTGGATAAATTGAGCAAGTTCGCTCATTTTATCCCCATCAAGTCAAATTGCAAGGCAATAGACATCGCCAACGTATTCATGAAGGAGATATTCAGACTACATGGTATGCCTAAAGAGATCATGTCTGACAAAGAAACGAAATTTACTTCCAACTTTCGGAAATACTTGATGGTTGGTCTGGAGACCAAATTACTGTTTAGCACTGCCTATCATCCTCAAACCGATGGACAGATGAAAAGAGTGAACCAAATATTAGAAGACATGATAAGGATGCATGTAATGCATCAACCCAAAAAGTGGGAAGGCGACCTGCCACTAGTGGAATTCGCCTACAACAACGGCTACCAAGGATCCCTGAAGATGAGTCCTTTTGAAGTCCTCTATGGTAGACTGTGAAACACTCCAGTCAGTTGGAGTAACCCCATAAACAAAATTACTATTTCACCTGACTTGATGAAATAAATGGAACAACAAGTGATTCAGATAAAACAGAACCTGAAGGTCGCTCAAAACAGACAGAAAAGTTGCGCTAACCGAAAGAGAACTCCAAGAGAATTCAAGATGGGAGACCACGTATATCTCAGAGTTAGGCCCAGGAAGAGTTCCCTGAGGATGGGAGCTTGTTCCAAGTTGGCACCCTGATATTGTAGACCCTTTGAAGTTCTAGATAGAGTGGGACCTGTAACCTATAGGCTAGCCCTCCCTCCCACAATAAAAGAAGATAATGTTTTCCATGTTTCATTATTGAAGAAATATGTACATGATTCTAATCATATAATTGACTGGTCTGTGATCCAGGTGGAACCGAAGGGAGAATTCCTCCCAAAACCTCAATGCATACTGGACAGAAAGGAAACCCCGCTCAGGAACCGAACCATTGCACAAGTCAAGCAGCAGTGGAAACATTTTGGCCCAGATGAGGCTACATGGGAAATGGAAGATGCCATGAAATACGCATACTTGATTTTGTTTACTTATGTACATACATGTCACATTGATAGATAGAACATCGAGGACAATGTTATTTTAAGGGGGAGGGAATTGTAACACCCTGTTTCCCACAGTCTGTAAAAATAACTATATTGGCCAAGAACTATGGCAAACTCAAAGATGTGAATGTTTGATTTGACAAACCTTTGTATAAAAGGTCGATGAATATAAATTATATCATGAATATGTGTCACATGATTGTTGGGAGGGGGATGTGCTGAAAGAGACCACGACGGCTAATGAGAGGTAGTGGAAGGGGCCGAGAATGGCTACATTAACTTCCACCGAATCGAAACCATATTGGTTTGTACGTGCTCGGAAAACCAAAGCTCACTCTCTGACCTTGGAATGAATTACCCGCCAGGATGGTAGGTGGGGAGGCTCCTCAAGAGTAAATGAGGGGATGGGGGTGAACCGCATATTCGTAGAAGCTCTCAGACCTGACCACGGACAGGGAAATTCGTGCCACACGCAACCTTGTAGGGAAAAAGGCAAGAGAGGAAGTGTGGTAGGGAGGAGAAGAGAGAGAGCGTATGATAGGAATCGCAGAAGGAGAACTAGAGGAACTCCGAAAATACAGAGAGTCATGAACAGAGGAGAAGGGGAGTAACCTTCTTCCTTGACTTCTGTTGAGATGGAAGCAAGAGACTGAGTCTCAAAGCAACGTGGTCTAGCTCTGGGGTGGCTAGTGGTAAATCTGGTTGGAATCACTCAGCCTATGGTTGGGTGGAAACGAGCACCCCTCTCAGCATTCACATCACGTTCAAAATTTCTGATAAGTGTTATGTCTTACATTTGGAATTGAATGTCACAATCGCATGCTCATTTTTATATGCTCGTAAATAGTTTTTGTATCGAAGTGTTTTCCTTTTGCTTTTATAGGAAATAATGGATGCATGCTTATATTGATATAACTACAAATCGATTAATGTATAGAATGTATAAGTTCAGGATACGAGTCTGTTTCCCAGAGGATTGACCCATCTAACTTGACTTGTGATATTCCCTAGTTTATCCTCCCGAAGGCACCCTTTTTCGAGGAAGTTCCCACGCATTCCAGAGTCGGAGTGAGCCCCTTGAAAATACTACCATTGCACTAAATCCACGAGTTTACCTTGCCCCTTTCGCAAAATAAATGGGCTTCGATGTTTCGGCTTCTGGGAAACCCAAGTGCGAGACCCCTCGTCTTTGCACATCGCGAAATCTTGACATGCGAAACCCCGAAAAGATCTTAGTGTAAATGGGCTTCTGAGTTTTGGCTTATGAGAAACCCAGGTGAGAGACCCCTCATCTTCGCACATCACAAAATCCCGACATGTGAAACCCCAAAAAGAGCTTAGTGTAAATGGGCTTCGGAGTTTCATCTCCCGGGAAACCCAGGTGTGAGACCCCTCATCTTTGAACATCACGAAGTCCCAACATGCGAAACCCTGAAAGGAGCTTATTGTAAATGGGGTTCAGAGTTTCAGCTCCCAGGAAACCCAAGTGTGAGACCCCTCATCTTCTTACATCGAGAAGTCCCGGTATGTGAAATCCCGAAGCAGAGTAGTGTGAAACGATTTTGGTGTTTCGTCTCCCAGGAAACCCAAGGGTATGAATCCCTCGTCCTTGCAAGTTGTGAAATCTCGGTATGCGAAGACCTGGTATGTGAAATCCCGAAGCGATGTAGTGTGAGAGGATTTCGGCGTTTCGGCCCTTGGGAAACCCAAGGGTATGAACCCCTCATCCTCGCAAGTTGCAAAATCCCGGTACAAGAAACCCCGGTATATGAAACTCTGAGTCAGCTTAGTGTGAATAGGATTTCGGGTTTCGGAGTTTGAAGAGTCAAAGAACTCGACCCTCTTGCGTTTCGAACTCCTGATTTCCAAAATCCCGATACGGCCAGGACCGTCGGACCAAGGTAGAGATTCACAACCATTGATCTCAGTGAAGGTACGATTTCGGGTTTCGGGGTTTGAAGAGTCAAAAGACTTGACTCTTGGTCATCGCTAAGTCACGAAGTGTGAAAGGTGCCTCTTGGCTTAGCCATGGGTCATAACCGATGAGAACATGGAGGTGAATCCTGTGCTTGGTGCTTGAGTTGTACACGATGGATATTCAATAAAAGAACTAGTGGATTGGTTTAGTGAAGGTCCCAATCGGAAGACCTAGCCTACGCTAGGACCTCATAGGAATTAGGGGACTCTGTCCCTCGATAAAGAAAGGAAAAAAAAGGAAAAAGGGAGAAAAATATATTATCCCGTAGTGGGTGTGTGACAAGTGCCTTATGTCCAAAATTATTGCAAGAGTAAAAATATCCAATAAATAGATATTTATTAGGGGGATTCCTTCTGGTGATTATGTTCTTCTTGTCATATTTTACTTTAGTAGGGAGTGTTGATTTATGTCTATGTAGAACAATTTTGAATGGTATCATCTTTGAATTATTGTATTTTCTTCTTAAGGAGCATTTAGAGCATCTGTGTAACTAATTGGACTTTTGAATGACCCTTGTGATGTAGAGGTTCAATATTGGTTGTATCCCAAATCAGTCTTGTTGTTTGGTGACCTTTGACTACTAAGAATTTCATCCAATATTTTTGAACTATTTTCAAATTTTGATCTCTTCTTTTCTTTTTCAAATTCACCTTTTATCAACTCAAGCTTCGGTTCTATCTTCTCACAGACCTTTTCTCTATCATTGAGTTGTTTTAAAATGACTTCTTCAATTCTTTTAGCTTCTAGGAGCTGGGACTTCAAATCAATGATGATGTATTCTGATTATTTGATGGTTATTGATGCATTTATTTCTGTTGATTGATGTGATTCTTCAAATTCTTGAAGTTGTGCCCTAAGTACCTTGTTCTTCTTTTTATACTTTCTTAGTTCCTCCGGAGCACTAATAAATTTTTTATCTAGATCTACTTCACCTTCACTTTCAAATTTTTATTCATTATCTATATTATTATTTTGAGTGTTCATTCCCATAAATAGAAGCTCTTAATCTTCATCTTCACTCATGTCTGAAGAGTTGATGTCTTCTTTGGAGTATAAGTTTTTCTTTTTATTATAAAATTTTGTCTTGTATTGGTCTTTCTGGTTGTGAGTTCTTCATCATCATTATCCTTCTGCTTGGGATAGGGACATTTGTTAGCAAAGTGTTTGATTTTTCCACAACTGAAACATTTGAAGGGTAACTTTCCTTTATATTTTCCAAATCCTTTCTGGATTTTCTTTATAAATTTGGCCTCTTCTACATATGATATGTCTGGCTAATGTTCATTATTCATATGTTCATGTTTCTTCTTTGCTTTAGATTCCTTAAAGAACGTTTCTTATTTTGATTTTTTTTGTTCCCTATTCTCATCTCATATGTTGTAAAACTTCCATGAAGTTCATCTATTGTGCGTTTGTCAAGTTCTGGTCTATCTTCAATGGTGGAAATATTGGAATCATATCTCATAGGTAATGAACTTAAGATATTTTGTACAATAGGTTTATCGATAAGTTCTTCTCTTGTTTCTTTGAATGAGTTAACTACCTCATCTACCCTATGAAAGTATTCAACAATGTTCTCTTCTTCTTTCATATTCAAATTTTTAAACTGAGCTCTATATGTTTGTAGTTTGGATTCCTTTAATTTTCTATCTCCTTCTTATAAAACCTCCATTTTTCCCATATTTCCTTAGATCACTTACAATGCATTACCTTCACACATATAGAATTTTTCAATCCTCCTAGAATGGCATTAACTTCTCTTGAGTTGTCATTGAAAATCTTCTTTCCTCCAGTATCTGTGGGTGAAGTAACTGGTGCAGTGTAACCATCTACAATATATTTCCAAAAATCAAAACCAAGAGCCAATAAGTAGCTTTTCATTCATATTGTGCAAAGAGCATAACCACCTCTCTTAAATAATGGTTCTTTGTTGGAAGAAATTCCCTCTTGCTGATCCATTTCCTTCAGGATCTACCTTCCATTTATTAGACTATGTTGAAGGCACTTTCTCTGATACCAATTATTGGAAAATACTGAGGGGGGGGGAGGGGTGAAATAGTATTAACTTCTTAAACAATTAGTAATTTTATTTTATAAAACAACACAATATATCAACAATGAACTTGTATTTAAAATCAATCATATAAATATAATTAACAAGAATTACAAGGTTTATAAAGAATAATCTGATAATGTGAAGGACATCAATCCTCTTTAGAGAACCAACTCTTGGAGACACAAATCCCCTTCATTAGGGAAAAAACCCTAGGAATAACCAACTCCCTTATTTTAGGACACCAACCCTAGGAAGCACCAACTCCCTTGTCTTTAGGGCACTGGCCCTAGGAAGCACCAACTCCCTGTTTTTACACTTTTAGTAAAGGATATAAATCCTTCCTTGCTCCTCCCTTCCACCCACACTACATAGGTATATTCATATTTTATTCTTGGACTCTGGTTCTTCTTTTGATCTGGCCTGCAGAGACACCTTTCATTCACCATACCTTTATGTTTATATAGTATCCCAAAAGGTATGAAATTTGAACCATTTTGTCTTTTAATAATAAACCATCACACCCTTTCATTTATTAACAACTATGTTATTTCAATAAAAAAAAAATCTTCTTTTACAATTATCCTTTAATTTTATTGGGTGAACTTGGTTCTTCTTTCAATATCTTTTAATTAAGAATCATATTCTTAATTGGCATTGGTTTCCAGGTCAACCCATGGTTATGGAAGCCTATAATTTGACTCATTGTACATCAAATCTGTAATGAGGTATCTAAGGACCACTGCAGTGCATTCGAGCTTAACTCTGCCCCTCACACAGAGCTCTAACAACCTATATGGGTGTAATGTTCTCAAGAACCAAATATAAAAGTGATCAACCTTTTCTCCTCTGCGTGCAACTAGTGGCTAGATCCATGTTCTTATCCCTGTATGTGATTTAATCTAGATTATTTATTTCTAGATTCAAATTCTTCAGATAGGCGCTTCCTTCAATCCACTTCTTTTTTTGACCGTGGGCTCAAAACCATGGGCTTATGTATTTCACATGTTATCTTGTTAGTTATTTTCTCCTTTCTCCCTTATTATTCTACATGGGACCGTATTCAAATGTCTGAGGGATTATTTAATTATATACCCTTTAGCTTATTTACCTTATCACGTGACAGGTGCTTGAACCAGGTTCTTCGGTACTTCGTCATTTGATACTTCCAACCTTTGCAGTCATTCAATCCTTCCAGAGTACATTTCTCTGAAGTGAGTATATTGTATTCACTAATAGATCGAACGACCAATATTTACTATTTTGTTGGATGGATGATATTGTATTTATCCATATGATTCAAACAAATTGATGTTCATGACTTAATCTGTAGTTGACTAGATGGTTTGTGTTCACTTTGGGACTTCGACGTTTTGGGACTCTGACCTTTGCAGTATTTCAACTCTTCCAGAGAAAATTTCGTCAAAGGGTGTATGAACACTCCTTGCTTGATAACCTTAACATGTCCAGGATCTTGAACCGTAGACTTAGGCACAACATATCTCTTGCTCTCCGGGTATTCGTATATTTGTAACTTCAAGGCTCTAGGCTACTCGAACTCTGAGATAGTTCAATCCATCCAGAGTGTTTACCTATTGAATAAGTAATAATTTGTGGTGTCTTCTTATTGTCAGTTGTTAGTACTCCTTAAATTATCTTTCCACTGTACTCGATCGAACAATCAAGAAATATTCTTGAGGATTTAGATCGATGACCAAAAGTTAATTCGTGACTTCGGGCTTCGGTGCTTCAGGTATTTTTGCTGGTAGGATAATTTGGACATTCCGAGAGGCAGTAATACTGGAGTGATATGGTATGCTGACGTCACCTATGATGACATGGACTCTTAATGTGTGTGCCATGTGTCACCCAGATTTGTGACTTTTACACTCCTTATGTGCCACATCGACCTTGAAAGTTGTCACCATCTAATTAGGCCATGTTTCATCTATTGTTAACATAGTCCTACTGATGTGGGCCTATTGATGTGTCACATGTATTCCTCCTATATCTAATGATCATAGGTTCATCTGAAGTTTCTTATTGATTTGAAATTTTTCTTTGCTTTGGGATTTTGTGGCTTCGGGATTTTTGGCACTTTCATACCTTCCTTCGATCATTACCGAATAGATATATCACCGTAGATATTTTCTTGTCTTGATCTTATGTCCTTTGTTTATTATGAAACTTTGTGTTTCAGGAGTTCTTGTTTTATCTAAGTTACTTATCGTCGAAGTAGGTCAAATCCGGTGGTGACAACCTTCTTACTTAGTGATATTTGATGGTTTCAATATTTTCACTCCATATTAATGGTTGACGGGATTTCATGTTCTTCTCCTGATCTGATGTTCAATGGAAGTTCATGATTTTGGGGCTTCGGCCTTTGGGTAAACTTACCTATTTTAGACTCATTTTCACCGTAGTGGTCTTCTCCATATTTTACCGCCTTCTTTCCTTTAGTGTGATCTGACGGTTCAACATTTCCATTCCAGATCGAACCTTGATCCAACGACTGGGAAACCATAGTTATACTTCTCCATATCTGACAATTGAGATTTAATTCTTCCCAACCTATGACTTCCCCTTGATCTGATGGTCCTGAATTATCCTGAAAACTACATCAGTGGAAGGGATTTCTCCTCGATTCAATGGTTTTGATTATTCCCAAAATTCAAAAGGGAATAGTTACAATTACACCACAATCCTTTGCATAGATTTCATTAATTTCAAAACTATGTTTCCACTTCACTCAATCGTTCCTTATCTCCTGATCATTTTCTGCATTGATCCACCTTATATATGATCTGGTAATATGAGGGACTCCTTTGTTCCTCGTGCTATGTCTTTTGCGTAACCTACTACGTTATCTCTCCTAAGATTTACTATCTCACAGACATATTGATCATCTTGATAATGACAATACCATAATACCATGTCCAACATTGATCATTTTGGCCCTCATTGACATCAATTCCAATACCATAATACCATGTCTAATAGTTGTTGGGTTTTCACCTCGTGAGGGTTGGTATTTCCTTCGTGAAGGAGTTAGTTTCAAAACATACTCATTCCAATGGTTGGTTAAATCCATGACAAATGAGTCCACATAGACCAAACAATTTTCTTGTATGCACAATACTTCCCTTAGCTATTTCACTGATTGATAGAGGAAAATCACGATGGTTAGTGGATAGGTTTTCATTCCATGATGATGGTGTTCGGTTCGGTGAAATTACTCCTTGTTGGGTATCCCAATCGACTAGGTAGTCTATGCTAGCCATCACTTGGCCATTTTTTTCTTAGATCTTTGCATTCTCCTTTTGTTTGAAAATAGTGGGTCAACACTCTTTCATACTCTTTGCACTATGATCAATTTAATTCCATGTACAATGACTTCCTACATTGTTGGGTTTTAGGTTCATGGGGACTAGTGTAATACACCCTTGCTTTGGGACAAGCATTCTCCTTTTAATCTTTTTATGAGTTGGGTCCACCTCACTAAGCCATACAATTGGTCACACATAAAGGTGGTCCAAGTGTTGGGTTTAAGTGTGACTTGAGCAATTAACCTCCAGCAAGTAGACTCTATGGTTTTGTGAATCCTCTTTACATATGGTCGATTTATTCCTTTGAGGATTATCTCATCCAATGGGGTTCATTGTCACTTGATATCTCCATTTATTTTTAATATAATTGATGCAAGATTATGGGGGTTTTCATCTGGATAATGTGACCTACTTATAGAGTGAGAAAAGGATTCCAAATAAAAAATCCTTCTCGGAAAATACATTGAATTTATTTCTGTAACATATTCATGCTAAATAAATGAACAGGACATAGGCTCACCATTTACAGATCAAATAGTATTCGAGAAGGCTTGTTAGAGACCTTGAAGTAGTTTCCATGGGAAAATCCTTGACTAGGGAGAAGCTAGAAGAGTTGAGAGACTTCAGTAGGAAAATATAAGAAGAAAGTCAGTATTGGAGACAGAGAGAAGATGAGTTGGAGAAAGAGCTTGCCAAGCACCGGGACTCCTTCACCACCATGAGGGTAAAATTATACATGATCATATTGTAGCTCTTGTAGTTGGGGGAGAAATTCATTGAGTTGGATAAATAGCAAGAGGAAAGGTTCACTAAGGTCACTACTCACCTATACCATGAATTCAAAGCAAAGGAAGAGACCTTAAAGAAGATATAAACAAATTTCCAAGATACCAAGCAAGCCCCTTTGTAATGTTCCTAACTTGGCTAGTTTAGGAAACATTGATAATTTGTGTGTAGGATCAATCGTTTACAGCATATAAATGGTCATACAAATAATAAATGCGACAGAGGACTTCAAAGTTTATATTATGATATCTCTGCAGATTACAAAGGACGAATGCGGATGAATAAAATGAAAACACTCGGCTAGATCAAAGGACAAAAGGATCTTATCCACAATACAAATAAAGAACTAAAGATAATACCCTGAATATGTGAGCACTGTGTAAATGTTGTTGAAGAATGATGGAAGACCTATGTGATCTTCCCAGTGACTAGGGTGTGTCTCTCAACACTAAAATCAGCCAACTGGTGTCTTCCTCCTGGAATCCACTGAACTATCTCTCCTGAGATGCACCTCTCTCCTCAATGACAAGTCATAATCTACATAACTATGAATTAGATCACTGACCCTTCCTTTATAGATTTCCAAAACCCTAAATCATGTTGAAACCCTAATTCATTGTTGACTTCCAAAACCCTAAATCACTTTTGAAACCCTAATTCATTGTTGACTTCTATTTTTAGCTCATAATGAATTAAAAGCATTTTTAACCCTTTTTATCTCAATGTTACTTTCTGAATATAACATCTATGACTGGAGTGACCTCTAGTAACCCTGTTTACCCCTCTTTGGCCCTGACTATAGTCTAGCGGGGCAGTTTAAACCATTAAGCTTCCTCTCTGGAGCTCCTATTTGGAAAGGGACATTACAGTCCCCCCTTACCAAAAATTTTTTTCCTCAAGCAATACCAATCCATGGTGCTGCAACACCTGCTCTCTCTCCAAAGTAGCGTCCTCTACTGGAAGCCCTCTCCATTTGATCAAACACTCTCTGATGACCCTGCTCCTCAGTTTCCTCTCCCGGAACTCCAAAACCTCCTTCGGAATTAACTCCAACTGTCCCTCCTCATCCAACGGGGGAAGCTCCCCAGATGTGATAATGAATTGTTCCACTACATCTTTTAGGCAAGACATGTGGAATATGTTATGAATCTTGCTCCCCTATGGAAGCTCTAGCTTGTAAGAAACCTCGCCTACTTGACGCATGATCCTGTAAGGACCATAAAATCTGGGCTTGATATTCTCAGCCCCACTCTTATTCAGAGATCACTGTCTGTAGGGTTGGAGTCTCAAGAAAACCAAATCTCCAACCTCAAAGTTGCGCTCTATCCTGTGTCTGTCCGCACTTATTTTCTATTGGGTTTGTGATGTCTGCAGGTTCTCTTTCAACAACTTGAGAATATCCCGACTCTTTATGATCCAATCCTTGGCCTTGGGATCTCTTCTCTCCCCGAAGACCAAGTCTACAAAGTGGGAGAATCATATCCGTACAATTCTCAGAAGGGTGTCATACCAATGGACATGAGGAAGGTGTTGTTGTAGCAATGTTCTCCTAAATGTAACCACTTCACCCACGTTCTATGTTGTCCTCCTACATAGTTCCTCAAATACTCTTCAACCCACTTTTTGAAAATCTTGGTCTACCCATCTGTCTGAGGCTGATAGCTGGTGCTAGGTGTCAACTCTATCCCCACCAACCGAAACAAATATCTCCAAAATGTCCCTATGAACTGATTGTCCTTGTCACTGACGATGTTCTTCGGAAACCCATGAAGTTTGAAGACCTCACTGAAGAAAATCTTGGCTAAATGAACTGCATTGTACTCTATCGGTATGGAACAGAAGTGAGAAAACTTGGTCAATCTATCGACCACTACAAAGATAAAGACCTTACCCTGGACCTTGGGTAGAACTGTGATGAAGTCCATATATATACTCTCCTATTTCTTCTCTGGAATGGGGAGTGGCTGAAGTAGCCCTGCTAGAAGAGCATGCTCTGACTTGTTCTGCTGGAAAGTCACACACTCACTGACATGTCTCATAACGTCCTATTTGAGGCCCTTCCATGAGAACCTCTCTTTGATCTGTCTATAGGTTTTGAAAAACCCCTGATGACCTGCTAGAGGTGAATCATGAACTGCAGTGAGGATATTCTTCTTGAGCCCTGAATCTAGCACCAAGTAGACTCTATCCTTGTGAAATATGACATCGTCAATGACCCTATACCGATCATCCTGTATCTTCCCATCCATCACCTCACAAGAGAACTTGTTCTTGGAATATTCCACTAACAAGTGGGATTTCCAATCTGCTGAAATCTCCATCAAAGAACATGTCACAGGTCTCCTCGATAGTGCATCAGCCACAATGTTATTCTTCCCCTTGACATGCTCTATGAAAAATTTGAATTCCTATACATTCATCACCCATTTCTGTTGGCTTTCACTAAGGTCCTTCTCAAGGAAATACTTCAAACTGTTGTGGTCGGTCTTGACTATGAATTTGTTGCCCACCAAATATTGTCCGAACTTGATCAAGGCATGCATGATTGCCAACATTTCCTTCTCATAAATGGAGTACAACCTCTCAGGATGAATAAGCTTCCATCTCTCGAATACAATGGGGTTTCCTCCCTGCATCAAAACTGCATCAATCCCTTCCCCGGATGTATCACACTCTAGTACAAATGGCAAGGTGAAGTCTGGTAGTGCCAACACTGGACAAGTGCCCATGACTTCCTTCACGTGATCAAAGGATTCCTATGATTTATCAGTCCATATGAAGGCCCCATGCTTGGTAAGATATGTCAGCAGTGCTCCAAGCTGAGAAAAAACCCAAACGAATCGCCTGTAATAGTTGCACAACGTGAAGAAGCTCCTCAATTCTGTCACGTTCCTGGGCATCGACCAATCTAGAATTGCCCTGATCTTCTTTTGGTGCACCTGTACCCCCTGTGCACTGATGATGTGGCCTAAGTAAATCATCTCTATCATACTGAACTCTCACTTGGACTCTTTGGAATATAATGAATGTGCCTCCATGATGCTCAATACCTCATCTAGGTGCCTCATATGCTCTTGCCATGACCGACTATAGATCAAGATGTCGTCGAAGAAAACCAAGACTGGTTTCCTTAATTGATCCCTGAATATATGGTTCATGCAATACTGGAATGTAGTGGCTGC
Source organism: Picea sitchensis (assembly GCA_010110895.2). NCBI lineage: Eukaryota > Viridiplantae > Streptophyta > Pinopsida > Pinales > Pinaceae > Picea > Picea sitchensis. Next base: position 31,228 of record SNQJ01S0040468.1, on the reverse strand, counting down.
ATTGGTTAGACCAAATGGCATAACCAAGAACTTGAAGTGTCCAAAATGACATTGAAATGTTGTCTTCTCTATGTCCTTCTCTTGGATGTTGATATAATGATATCCAGAGTGTAGATCATTTTTTGAGAATAAAATTGCCCCATGCAGTTCATCCATCAACTCGTTAATGCATGGGATAGGGTACTGGTTCTTTATGGTTTACTTGTTCAAGGCTCAGTAATCAATGCACATCCTCATGGTGCCATCCTTCTTCAGAACTAAGACAAGTGAAGAAGAAAATGGGTTATTGCTCGGTCTGATGTGTCCCATTGCCAAAAATTCCTTGATTTCCTTCTCTATCTCATCCTGGAAACTCCTAGGATGATTATAGGGGGTAGTGATCATAGGTTTGACCCCCTCCTCCAACTCAATGGTGTGCTCAAACCCCCTTTCAGGTGGTCTCCCTGTTGGAATTTCCTCAAAGACCTGCTGATGTCGTCCCAATAAATTTTTTATCTTTGTATGGTACTATTTTCGACCTTCTGAATCCTTTTGAGTAGTGATCAAGCATTCTGTGGCATATGCTACCTCCCCATGTCTGAATATCCTCTCCATCCTCTTGGATGAAACTGTCCTGGGTGCTCCTATTGACATACCTCTTAGAACAACCTTCTTCCCATCCTGATCTCTGAATCCCATTTCTAAGGTTTGGTAGTTGGTAGTGATTTTTCCCAAGGTAATCATCCACTGAACTCCTAATAGCACATCTGTGTCTAATAGTTCAACCACATAAAATGTGTCTCTCACTATGTAGTTGCCTAACTTCATCTCTAAGTTTGGAACTCTGTCTAGACACTCCACTGTGTGGCCATCTTCTACCGCAACATCAGACCCCTCAAACTCCTATGTCTGAAGTGCTCGTCTCAATACTAGTGAAGTGTCGATGAAGTTGTGGGTGGCCCCACCATCTATCAGGGCGATTGCTCATTTCCCCTAAATAATCCCTCTGATGCGGAGGGTATCATACTTGGGAACACCAAAAAGGGTCGTTGTGACTCCTCCCTTTGTTGGTTTCCTCCTATTAGCCTTCTCTGGCGGTTGTGGGACTACTAGAGGATGGGCTCCTACCGATGTCAGTGGTCTATGGGGAGGTTTCTCCTCTGTTAGTGTTGACTCCTCCTTTGAACTAGTGGATCCACTATCCTGCTCCTCCTCCTCACTGTCCACACTGTCTACTGCTACCTCAATATAATGAATCTCTCCCTTGCCCATGCACCTGTGGCTTGGGACCCAAGGATCTCTGCAGCTGAAGCAAAGCTTCTTCCTCATATGATTTCGCCTAGTCTCATCATCCAACTTCTCCTTTCCCTTCCATTCTCTTTGGAATGGCTTCCTATATCGATCCCTTTGGGGCATAAATGGTTTGGAGAAAGTTTTAGTATTTGGCACTAAGTCTTCCATATCTCGAGTGCAAAGGATGGAATCCTACAAAGTGGGAGGCATGTATGCCTTCACCCATCCTCTCAAAGGCTCTGTGACTCCTTCTGTGAATAACATGATCAGCTCGGGCTCTGATATATATGTCACTGCCACGGCTACCCACTGAAACTCTATGATGAACACATATGCTATGCTAGTTTGTCTCAATTGGGCTAGATCCTTGAAGTGTATCTCGGGATCCTTCCTTTCAAACCTGTCCATGAGCCTATCTGTAAACTCCCTATAGGAAGTGATGGGACTGTGACCCAATGTCACCAGTCCATGATACCACCATTTGTGTGCCTCACCCTCTAAGCGTAAGGTCGTGAAATGGATGGCCTCTGTCTCAGTCATCTGGTTGAGCTTGTAATACGTGTCTATCTTCTGTACCCAAGCTCTGGCGGTGTATTTGGATCATCCGTCGAAAGAAGGGATGGTGAGTTTCCCAACTTTTCAGATGAAATCGAGGTTATGCCCCTACTGTTGTTGTGGTCCTCCCCTCTCTGACTCTTTGGGGAGGTTTCTGAGTCTGAGTCCACAATACTCAACTAAGGTCATGTCTTGATGGAAGTCACAACCCAATGCTATGTACTCCCTCATATACTTTGCAATTTCATCTACATGAGTGGGTGGCCTCTGTGCTATCGGTGGTGGTGTTGCTACCGGGGGTGCCCTCTAGAAACTGGGAAACAAGGTTCTAGGAATCCTACTCACAAAGGTGTATGTGCAAGAGGGTGACAAGGGTCTACTTCCTTCTCCCAAGTTCCCCTATGTTGTATGTGGGACTTGTGTGTCTGCGGTGCCCACTTTAGCCAATCTATCAACTACAGCTTGTGCCAAGGACTGAGACATGGTCCGTTGACTAGCTAACATATCGTTGATAACCTACATGAAAGTTGTCTTTGGATCTATGGGGGCCTAGTCACTACCTTCTGGTCTCTCATATATGTCTCCTAGCGTCCTCTCTGCCTCTTGCTCAGCCTCACGCTCTGCCCTTCTCTCTACTTATTTATGTGCCTCTTCCTCTTTCTCTGAGATAGGAGGAAAAGGGGGAAAATCAGGTCTATGCCTTCTTTCCTTATGCCTTCTATTAGTGACATATTCATCACCTATGTGTTCATGGCCCTCTGGGTCTTCTGTTGCACTCATTGTCTTTAGTCACGGGTTGGCAGGACTAAAGCTCTGATACCACTGTAATGTTCCTGACTTGGCTAGTCTAGGAAACACTGATAATGTGTGTGCAGGATCAATCGTTTACAACATATAAATGGTCATACAAATAATAAATGCGACAAAGGAATGCAAGGTTTATATTATGATATATTTGCGGATTATAAAGGATGAATGTGGCTAAATAAAATGACAACACTCGACTAGATCAAAAGACAAAAGGATCTTAGCCAGAATAAAAATAAGCAACTGAATATAACACCTGGAATATGTGAGCATTGTGTAACTGCTGCTGAAGAATGATGGAAGACCTGCATGATCTTCCCGGGGACTAGGGTGTGTCTCTCAACACCAAAATTATCCAACTGGTGTCTTCCTCCTGGAATCCACCAAACTATCTCTCCTGATATGCGCCTCTCTCCTCAATGAAAAGTCATGATATGCATAATGATGAATTAGGTTGCTGACCCTTCCTTTATAGCTTTCCAAAATCCTAAATCATGTTGAAACCCTAATTCACTGTTGACTTCAAAAACCCTAAATCACTGTTGAAACCCTAATTCACTGTTGACTTCTATTTTTAGCTCATAATGACTTAAACGCAATTTTAACCCTTTTCATCTCAATGTCACTTTCCGAATATAACACCTGTGACTGGAGTGACCTCTAGTAACCATTTTTACCCCTCTTTGGCCCTGGATATAGTCTAACAGGGTGGTTTAGACCATTAAGCCTCCTCTCTGGATATCCTATTTGGAAAGGGACATTACACCCTTCCATTTCCATTTTCGAATCTAGTACCATGATAGATGAAAAATGGTAAACTCACCTTCCAATACCCTTGGTGAATTTGAGAAGCACACTAGAGGCATTGGTTCTAAGATCATGAGGATAATGGGATATGATATCCAAGGTCTAGGAAAGGAATTCTAAGTGATTTTGATTCCCATTGTAGCTCAATAGAGGCCCAAGCATGAAGTCCTAGGATTTAGTGGAAAAGAATCCAACACAAGTGAAGCTCAAACCAATTTTTTCAAGGAAAGAGGAAACGAAAAAGAATCCATGTGCACCAAGTCACTAAAATATATTGGTATAAGCTTGGAATAAGGAATAAAAGAGATGGTTCTTCCATCCATATTTACTCCAACACTTGGCGGACCAAGAAACCAAGATGAAAATCATCATCACAAATTGAAAATGTATGGCTTAGTTTGTTTATGTTGCAATAAAATGGTTCAAAATTGTAGTGATTGTTGGCACTCTAGAAGGCCTAGGAGCCCATGCAAGAACTATTTCCAATATTGTATATTGACTAGACATTAGGAGTCCAAATGTTGGAGGAGTCACCCAGAACTCCATCCCAGGAACCGAAAATCCAATAAGAAATAATGGAGAGTCAAGTTTGAGAGGAAAGAGGCATTTCTTACACTTGCATCCTAAGGAGAAGGAATTTTCCAATGACTTATTGAAACAATGAATGTCATCCACATCCATGAGAACTACAAAAAGGTTATGGAAAAGGAAACCCATACTAATCTCTTATCTTCCATCCTATCATGGAGGCATCCTTTATTTGAGATTCTTCGGAGTATTCTTGACAATAGGAGAAGAATAAGATTGAAGGAGTTGAATATTTTGGGGACCAAAATATTGTAAATGTGGAGGTGTGATCCAAATTGGATCCTCACTCAAACATTTTGTAAAATTGTAATAAACTTGTACACGTTAGTTTTATTCAAATATTTTTTTTCCGAATAAATGGGAAGTGGAAACTAACCATTTGACGACTGGCCTTCCAAAGGTAGTGCATTAAAAGAATCAAGGTTGTAGTGAAAATATAAAAGAGGGAGGTACAATAAAAAAAGTTAGAGATTGAAGAGGGAAGCCTTCTTGAGGTTGAGTGGATGAAGGATTTAATGTGTCTATTCACTCTAAGTGTAGGTGTCTCTGAGTGATGGCCTGCTGCAATTTTGGTCTTCAAAGTGAGTAACAATAAATAGAGTCTATGTATATCTCACCCATTTGTAATTTTCTCCCGAGCATAATAAAAATTCTCGTCAAATGTGAAATCTATCTATCATTATTTTGATTTCATGGCTCTAGTGTGGGTTTTATGTTATGAATGATTTTGGTTATGATTGCTTCAAGATAAAACAATCGATTTGTATGGGCATTAGGTGTTCACCTCTTGAGGGTTGTTATTTCCTTCATGAATGTGTTGGCTTCAAAGCATACTTTTTCCAATGGCTGGTTAAATCCATGAGAGTTTAGTCCACACACAACAAACAATTTTCTTGTATGCATAGTACTTCCCTTAGATATTTCAATAATTGATCGAGGAAAATCATGTTGGTTAGTGGATAGGGTTTCATTGCATGATGATGGTGTTTTATTGGGAGACATTCCTCCTTTCTAGGCATCCCAATCAACCAGCTAGTCGATGCTAGCCATTATCTGTCCATTTTGTCTGAGCTTGGCATTTTCCTTCTATCCACAAATGGTGGGTCAAATCTCTTGCATATTCTCTGCACTATAATTGATTTAATTCCCTACAAAGTGACTTCCTTCATTGTTGGGTATTAAATTCATGGTGGATGGTGTAATACTCCCTTCCTTTGCTCCATACATTCTCCTTTTAATTTTTTTATGCATTGGCTCCACCTCACTTAGTCATACAACTAGTCACACAAAAAGGCGGTCCAAGTGTTGGGTTGAAGTGTGACTTTAGATATTAACTTCCACCAGGTAGACTCTCTGGTTTAGTGAATCGCATTTACATATGGTCGATTTATTCCTTGGAAGTATTACCTCATTTTCTAGGGTTTATTGTTCACTTGATATTTCCATTTATTTTTAATAATATTGATGCAAGAGAATAGGGGTTGTCATTTGGATAATGTGACCTACTTATAGAGTGAGAAAAGTGTTATAATTTTTTTTTCCACACTCCATGCATATTTCTTTGAGGGCCTTCCATTTCCCTCTACAGAATTAAATTCCCCTTTTGCTCACTTCAAATCTAAAAATACATATTTTTGTCCATATACGCGACATACAGTTAGAAAACCTGTGTATACGTAGGTTATTCCACTACAACCAATGTACATCCGATTTTGTTCTTAAAAATTAAAAATAAGTCGGGTTTCCATGCCATCTCATGAGATCCATGATCCTTGGCCTTACATATACTAAAAACGCTTTGACCCGACCCTTCAATTCCATTTGGAGGCTATAAATTGAGCCATATATAAGTCTTTGGACACACACATCATTGAGAGAAAAGACACTCTCGAGAAATTTCACTTCATATTGAATCTACATCCCTTTGTCCTTGAAATTATGAACTCTTCGTGTTCAACCCCAATATCTTCCTATCTTGAGATGGAGAACCCCATTGACTCTTACTACTTGTGAGATTTCCTTTGTGGAGGATTGAAGTGGTGAAGGCCCAACTAGACTAAAGTTAATCTCTTAAATATGCAAATTAAATATGTTTACAATTAAATATGTAATCGTAGTTAAATATGTAATTGTAAACATAATTTGTAAACAAATTATGTTTACAATTAAATAAATAATCATGTATTTAAACTCCACATAAGTACATCGAGGGTCAATTAAGATATTGGGGTAAAAATTGTTGCAGTTAAATTTAAAACTATAGTTTACAAAGCATCTTTGGATTTAATTAATTTTATTCCAAGTTTCACAAGGGATGTGATAGGGTAAAACATCACATATATAAAGAATAAACAAGATATTTAAAATGTTGAAAATGATTGTTTTCTTATCCTAGTCCCAAAGCTCAATATTTATACCTTTGTGTTTAAGATTGTGATGAGATTTCCAATAAAAAATAATTCTCTTCTCAAAATTATGGTTCCATTTCAAAAGAAAATTGAAATTAATACCTAGGTATTTGTAAATGTGAGGTTTTGAACCAAATCCCCCTCGAGAATAATATTAGGTTTACAATTAGATATTTACAAAGTACCCATGGGAATAATAAATGTTCATAAAGGTAATTATGTAAATCAATGTTACCACGCTATTCCATTGAGTGATATTAAATATAATGAGAGATAACCAAATTATATAGTGCAATACATAAAGGAATTATGGATAGTAAGTCAAAATAATATTTCATGGAATGATATTCAATACAATGGGAGATAACCCAATTATATAGTGTAATAGAGGAATGGGTTATGAATACTTAGTCAAACCTCATGTATATATGAATAATAATAATAATACTATTTTATATTATTATTATTATTATTATTAATGATAATAAGACTTAAGTCAATAATATACAATGATATCCCTACTTAAGATTAACTTTAGTGTACAAGTAAGAGAGTTTATGGTTTTCCATATTTAATGACAAGTTTCTTTATTTCACATAAATAAAGATTATGTGAAAGTGTTGGAGCAGGTCATTTTGGGAATTGTACAGGAGAAAACTATGCAACAAGACAACTAAGGAGTAGCGTGCGTAGAGGAAAGGACGACAATTAACACATTTTCAGGAGTCAGCACATGCAAAAGACGAAATATTAGTTAGAAGTAGTTATACATTTTGGTCCATTTTGTAACGGTCTAAGCCCTAGTATCAATGTATAAATATGTAATGGATTTTCGGGTAGAAGGGGTCGATCGGATGAGGATAGTGAGATCGAATGAGCTAAGTGTGCACTGTATGCGCGTATGCCTAGGGAATTTTTGGGTAGGAATGATGTATCTTATGTGAGCGCAGTGCACACCTATTGTAAGGTCTAAATATGAATTAATAATATAAGAAGCCATCTATTGTGGACGTATCCCAGTTGGGGCGAAACACGTTAATTTTTTGTATTCTAATGTATTTGTTGTCATGATGTGTTGGTTTGCTCTATTTATTGCATACATGTAATATATTCTTAAGGGTTAATGTGAATATGCATATGATGATTTCGTGCACATGTTGAGTGATTAAGTAAGATGAATCTATCATACGTTATTATGTTGTTATGGTTTCGTGCACAAGGTATATTTGATGTTGAGTGAATGTTAAGTAAAAATAAATGTTATAACGGTCTTCATTCCCTTCATGACTGTAGAATCTTGGTTATTTCCTTCCCCATACGACCTTTGTATCTTCCATTTCCCATGCCGAAGGGAAATTATCTTATATTTTCTAATATGGGGCTCGGGACTTTGAATACTATAGGATTGTCAACATTTTTTCTCAGTATCATTAGTCCCTAAACCACCTTATGTTTATCTTGGGATATATTCATTATTTTAAGTAACATATATTTAGTTATGTGGACATTTAAATGTGGTTCTTGGAGGAATGCAATATATTTTATATTTTTGTGTGAGTAATATGAATAATAAAATTATCAACTTTGAGCCTATCCACCGATTATTGGCCTTCTTGTTCTTCACTATGTCATTCAAGAATGGGGATATATAGAAATGGGGTGAGAGATTTAAAAATTTAAAAACAAAAAATCATGGCCTTGTTTATTGACCCTAGAATTGGCCTATTCCCTCCTATGACAAAGAATCATATTTTCATGGATTGATGCATATAACAACCATTTATAGACAACTAAATGAATATGTGATTTATGTTTTTTTAACAAAACTCTCAACATTAATAGGGATGTGCCATTGTATTTTCTTAGAAATTGTGAGCCAAATTTGTTTTAGGTATCCATGTCAACTACTTTAACATTGGTGAATTATTCAGGGTAGGTTGTGGATCTATGAAAAATTAACATAATTCCAAGTGTGACCCATTGAGAGGGTTGTACCATCATAGGAAGATTCTTAACCCCCCTTCCTAATATCCTGGGATTTTAGTGAAGATTCATGATATCCAAACATTGATTACCACCTTGATGTTGGGTTGTTATATTATTTCCAGTGGAAACTCAAACTAATTGACTAGATAGTCAAGGTGTATTGATTGGGTGAATTTTTGAATTGATAGTAAGTCAAGTCAAAATTTAAGTCGAAGGTCGATCAAATGAAGGTCAATTGTAACAAAATCCTGATATTTAAAGGATCACAACCAATCATCTGCATGGATCTATAACTATTTTTTAGCGCCATTAATTAGTGTTTTGCATGTTATAAAACCTATAAATGTGGCATCATGTGATACTGATATGTAAACTATTGTGGATATTCCATTGGACAACTTATCACAACATCTGTAATAAAATTATTGAAATATTTGATATAAGGGTTAGTTTCCTTAGATCTAAGATTCTTTAATTACTATTTTTTCCTACTAAAATGTATGAAATAGTTGAAATGAAAAAAATAGAGAACATAAATAAATAGCCACACACCATCCACAAATAAACACAAAGATATAACCTGGGAAACCCATTATGAAAGAAAAACCAACTAGAAGGTGAGGTCACCCCGCTATTTTTTCTTCAAATGTAAGTACAAATAAAGAGGCACTCTCAAAGTTGTACTCGCTAAGTAATTATGACCAACGCTAGTGTCATGCATTCAAGTCACTTTGAGGAAATACATGTTGCAATGCACAATGATCTGTCTTTAATTCAAATTTTCGTCCAATCAGATAATGTATCCTACTCCCAAGGCATAAACAATTGCTAATAACTCCAAGTCATGCATTGTGTTGCGTAGTTCTCTTCATGCCTTCTTAATTTCCTTGAGATGTAAGCGATCACTCGACCGTCTTGCATAAAAAATCCACCTAAACCTTCCTTGGATGCATCCATGAATACCAATAATTCTTTGTTCATTTCGGGGACCTTCAATATCGATGATGTCGTTAACAACTCCTTACGATTTTGAAATTCTTCTGCATATTTCCCTATCCATACGAATTTCTTGTTTTTCTTCTACAATTCCGTGATTGGATTTGTTATCTTCGAAAAAATTTCGACGAATCGTTGGTAATATCCTACTAAACCCATAAAGCTACGTACTTCTTGTACGTTCGTCAGAGATGGACATTCCATAATATCCTCTACTTTCATTGGATCCCCAATGATACCTTCTCTAGATAAGATATGTCCCAGCTATTGAATATTTGATTAGTAAAAAGAACATTTTGATAGTTTCTCGTACAATTTGTTTTATCTTAGAAACTGTAGAACCAACCTCAAGTGTTCGACGTGCTCTTCATTTTTCCAAGAATGAATCAGTATGTCATAAATAAATACTTGAACAAACTTATCCAATTATTCACGGAATACCCCATTCATGAAACTCATAAATACACCTGAGGCATTCCTCAATCCAAATAGTAAAACAATGAAATCGTAGTGTCTAAATATTGTCTTAAATGTGGTCTAGGAGATATCTTCCTCCTTGATTTGTAACCGGTGATATCCTAATCTCAAGTCGATATTAGAAAACATAGTTTCTCCCTTCATATGATCAAATAAATCGTCAATCCTTGGCAACAGATATTGTTTCTTGATCATAGCCTTGTTCAATTGATAGTAGTCAATACAAAGCCTTCACGATCCATTCTTATTTATAACAAAAATAACCGGTACACCCCATGGTGATACACTTGGATGTATAAGTCCCAATTCTAAAAACTCCTTCAATTGCATTTTCAACTCTTGCAATTCTGGCACTGACATCTGATATGGCGTTCTAGCAATCGGTTTTGTTTTAGGTTTGAAATCTGTGGTAAGATCCAATTCTCTTTCTGGAGGCAAGCCTAATAATTCTTCAGGAAGGACATCGAAAAAATCCTATTCTACAAGAAGTTTTTCTAACCCTTTCATGTCTCCCTTTTTGTTTAGCACTAATATGGCATATAAATTACACCCCTTGCACACACTTTTAAGTAATTGTAGGGAAGAAATAAACCTCAAAATAAACCCCCTAGCTTCTTCCTACAATCACTCTACTCTATCCCAAATCATCTGTCAAACTTAACTATTTCGTCTTACAGTTAAGTATCCAATCATGTGATTCCAACCTGTCCATGCCTATCACTATGTCATAAGATCATAATATTGTGACACATAGGTTGGCCTTCGTTAAACAATCACCCAAATTAATTCTACAGTCCATAAACATTCCTCCAACTTTTTGTTTGACACCCTATGCCATTTCTTTGTATCTAAACTCCTCCTGCTTGACTTCCTTTACCTTAATTCTCGTAAGCACTGCACTAGAAATAAATCTCTTTGTAGCACCTAGATCTATCAAAATACTAAAGGTTTTATCAATAATCGTACATGATGTCTTGAGCATAGTGGATTGGCTCTCAACCTCGTGTTTATTCACCGTTGCATGTATCTTGTGGGCCTTGCCCAAATCTATATTAGTGCATCTACTTATTCAACTGATTGTCATTCTATCCCAATTTGTTTTCAAAGTTTCAAGAGATTACTCATCGTTATCTAAAGTTTAAAATTCAATCAATGACAAATTCTACATCTAAACTAAATTTGTAAGTGAAGTACTTCCAAAAATTGATAGATGTAGAAAATTGGTCTAGTCTATGGAACATGTAAGAATAATTTAACGTGAAACTTGAGTTATCACTAAAAGCTATTTCTTATGACAGCCAGGTCCATCAATCCAATAATGGTTAATATCTTCGATGAAAATTTCATAAGTTATCCTTCATGGAAGATCAACGATCCGCCATTATTCAAGAAATAACCTACACGATGGAGTTCATGAGATTCAAGATAGTTGTACACAATAAATAAACACTCATAAATACGAAATGGAGTCTACTACCCAACTTCCTCCCTAAGAATGGTATGTGTTAAAAAGGAAATTAGAAAATATTTAAAATTATTGATAACTCGTAACTATTACTTATCCTATTAAAATCAATGAAATTCCTAGTTTGTGTGACTGTCGATCTCATTCAAGGTAAAAACGAAGGATTAAAGTCCTTACCTACACAGGGGGGCTTCAAAACAAGAGCGATTATGGAATGGCACCTATGCCAACCAAACTTCTGACTGTAATCTTGCCTGTGGGTTTTAATAGTTTTTTTTTTTTTAAACTCAACAACACAACATTTAAAGTTGTCAGACCAAGAGCAGATTGCTTGGGTTGATTCAGAGTTTCATGGAAACTTCCTCTCTCTAGAAAGAGGTCAAAAATTAAATAAATTTTAACTCAACTACCAAGAAAAAAGTGCCTTTGTCTGTAGTGTCATAACATAACCCGTTTATTCATAGCATTTATGTGTTAATTCTCTCAGGATTTCATTTGCATCAACGATTTAAAGTGTGGTTAAACTAATAATTAGAAATTACAAAGATATTTATTGCACCGTAATTTTTTATTGATAAATACACTAATTAAATATAGCATTTTACATCAATCCCAATGAATATGAACATGATTACTCAGAATTCTACACAAGAAATTACATACCAATTATTTTATAAATTTATCCAATCTATTGCGAATCTACTGGAACTAACCAATCCATAAAAAAAGACAAATGATTTATATACAAGTAATCAGACTTCTATATCATTAACAAAAAAAATCTTTCGAACATCTTCGGTGTACAATTTCAAGATTTTAGTTTAAAATCAATCAAATAAATAGACTATCAATACCGTGACCAAAAAATCTGTTCATGTTGAGGTCGATTTTAGATTGAATCCTTTCCTAACTTCCACTCCTCCTCGCTTGCAAATCTAAATTCACCAATACTTCTGAGCCAACGCTAGGGGTATTCTTCTGCCCCCTTAGCCCCCAGAGCCACAAAGGGGCCACACAAGAAACCACAAAAATAGTAGCTCCACACTTGCCTCACAAGGAAGAGCTTCCACTCTTTCTCAAGATTGAAATCCCAACCCTCACAACTAAAACACAGTCTAACCAAATTCTGGCAGCATAATTGTACTATCACAAGTGATCCCTTTTCTCTTCTTCCCCAATTTTTTTATAGAAATATTCTCAATGAAACATGTCCTCATGCACAAATAATTAAATTTTAAAATTAATTTAACTATGATTATTCAGCCACACACTTGTCACACTCTCCCCAAGTTTCACAAGTAATTCCCCTTTTTATTTTTAATTAAAAACCAATTTCCCTCACATTCCCCAATGTGTTCCTATTTTCGCTCTTGGTTGTCCTTTTGTTCCCCAAATTCTCATTTAATGAGTGTCTCTTAACTAGATATTAGTTAGAGTTGGATTAGGACTCTTCTTTTAGTTAGAATTAGTGGTAGTTTGACTCAAGATGTTATTCTATGTGTACACCTATTCTCTCATGTTCTATTTCTTTCTATTTTTAAAATCCCTATTATTAATTTCATGCACACATGTGAAATTTTCCCAACCTTTAAGTTTTATACCCTCTTTTCTTAGAGTTTGATTTTATCACAATATTTTAACTTATTTCCTACTTTATTTAGTCGATTATTTAAATTTAGACGTGCGTAATCTAGATTTAGGCTTAGACTCTGGTTAGGCTTCTAAGTTTATAATTTACTGATTAATTAATAATCTGTCATATCAAGGTCTAATAATTTTATTAATTTTCTATCCCATCTAGATTTATTGACTCACATTTTAATTCCATGATGTTCCCTTCAAGATGCACCTCCATGCTCCAAGGGCGTCACTCACCTGTGACTAGTTTTGGAAGTTTGTCCGAACCTTGGAGTTAACACTCCATTCGTCCGACCTTGTGAGAGACTAAGGTCTTCTAAGGAATAAGAATTCTTCCTTATTGCATGCCCTTTATATTTCCTCATGACCGACTGTCTTAGTCTTCCCTCATGACATCATGTACCTCTCGAACTAGGTAATCGTTAACCTACAGTTCAGGTCACGACGAGAGTGCTAGTAGGATGTGACAGGGACATTGCTACACCTCTCCCTCAAATGACCATTTTTTGTGCATGAACCCTTTACTCCTTATGTGAGTCGTATTAGCAAGAATTTTCAAGCCTGCTTCCACTAACAAAAACAATATCAATAATCCATATACACAAATCATACTATAATAAATCATATATCACATGTGCGTAAAATGAAATACTCAAACAAATGCACTCCACTCCCTAACTCAATCCGGAATCTAAGGAAGTCCATTGATGCCATCAACATCCATAGCCTATTAGGTGTCCTGCACACTCAAGAGAAATCGTTAATAATATCTGTCAATACAATATATATATATGAAAGTAACATATAATCATAATACATCATCATCATATACAACTCATAATCGAAACGAAATCACAATGTACCATAACTGGATCACTTTCATTCAAGTGTCCCCAAATAATAAGTCAATATAAGTGTGATCAGTAGTACGAGATGTTACATACAACTCCTCTTGTTTTAAACTTCATCCAGAAATTTGTACAGTCTATAAATGAAAGTAAATAAATGTATCTAACACAGATCTACATATCTAACCTATCAAATAAATAAAGAAATTGTTGACATATCTTATATGCATCCTCCCATGTAGCTGAGTGTGGACTATAGTTGTCCCACTGGACCTTGACCTGATCGACTATTCGACGTCGTAGTTGTCGATTGCGATGGTCCAAAATGAGGATTAGCTCCACCATGAGAGAACCCTCATTTGACACCTTCAAAGAAATGATGTCATTAACATGTGACCAATGATTAATATAATGTTATAAAAGAAATACATGAAATACATCATGCATATGCCTCAAATAATTAGGTAAGGCTAGTTTGTAAGACAAGGGTCCTTTATTTTCCACAACCTCGAAAGGTCCCACAAACCTAGGAGAGAGTTTATCATCCTTTCCAAACTTGATTGACCTCTTATGCGGTTTTACCCACAAGAAAACTTTGTTGTCAACCTCATTACTACGTTCAACGCAATGTGCACCAACATAAGTCTTCTATTGATATTGTTATTATTTAATCCTTTTTCTTATCGATTGCATATGTTCTTCCATTTCTTGGATTACTTTTGGTCGTACTAGAATCCTATCCTATAGTCTATCTCAACTCAGGGGCATTCGACATGGTCGTCCATAAAGAAAATAAAACGGTCCCATCTTAATCGTACACTTGTAACTATTATTGTATGAAAACTATAACAATGGAAAGAAGTCTTCCCAGCGTTTATGTTGATCCATTGCATACATATGCAACATATCCTCCAAAATATGGTTCATTATTTTTGTTTTTCCGTCTCTCTTTGGGTGATACGTTGTACTAAAATTCAATTTTATTCCCAAGGCCTCTTGGAAACTGGTCCAAAACTATCGTATAAACATTCATCCACGATCGGATATGATTTTTGTTGGTACTCCATGTAACCTCACAATATCGCTAAAACAAAATCTAACTATATACGACGCCTGATATGTCGTACGCACTAGAATCAAGTGTTCACTCTTCGTCAGAGTGTCAATTACCACAAAAATTGAATCTTGTCTCCTTGTTGTCAGTGGAAATTCAACAATAAAATCCATCGAAATGACCTCCCATTTTGATTAAGGAATCATGTGTGGTTGTAAAAATCCTGCTGGATGTCTATGTTCATCCTTCACTTGCTGACATTCTAGACATCTCATCACGTAGCTAGCTATGTCCGCTTTCATTCCTTTCCATAAGAATAATGGCTTAAGGTCTTCCTTCATCTTCGTGACTCCTAGATGAGCCATGTATACTATTCGATGAGCTTCGCTTAAGATAAAACTTATTAATTCATCATTAGGCGATACGTAAATTCTATCGCTATATCTCAACAATCCATCACTATCAAATGAATAACCTTCATACCTTGGTACCATCATGGTATCTTGTCCAATATTATCCTTAACATACTTGTACCAATCATTGTCAATATGTAGAGATAGAATCGTTTCTCGAATATTTGTCTTAATATGTATTACTGAAAATATGCGTGGTCACTCACTCAACACATATGCTACTCTATTTACCATTCCTTTAATGTAAGTAATCTCAAAGTCATACTCGCTAAGTAATTCTAACCAATGCCTCTATCGTGCATTCAAGTCACTCTGTGTAAATATATACTACAATCCACAATGATCTATCTTTAATTTGCATTTTCTTCCAATCAGATAATGTCTCCATACTTTGAAGGCATATACAATCGCTAATAACTCCAAGTCATGCCTTGTGTAGTTCTGTTCATGACTTCTTAATTTTCTTGAGATGTAAGCGATCACTTGACTCTCTTGCATCAAAAATCATCCTAAACCTTCCTTGGATTCATTCACGCATACCAAGAATTATTTTTCCATGTTGGGTACCTTCAATATCAGTGTTTTCGTTAACAACTCCTTAAGCTTTTGAAATTCTTCCCTGCATTTCTCTGTCCATACATTTTTTTTTCTTCTGCAATTTCATGATTGGATTTTCTATCTTCGGACAACTTTTGATGAATCATCGGTAATATCTTGATAAACCCATAAATATTCGTACTTCTTGTATGTTTTTCGAAGCTAGCCATTCCATAATAGCTTCTAATTTCGTTGGATCCACAACGATACCTTCTCCAGATATGATATGTCCCAAGTAATGAATCTTTGATTGATAAAAAGAACATTTTGATAGTTTCCCATGCAATTTTTTTCTCTTAGAAACTATAGAACCAACCTCAAGTGTTCGTCGTGCCCTTCTTTCATCCGAGAATAAATCAGTATGTCATAAATAAATACTTGAACAAACTTGTCCAAGTATTCACGGAATACCCCATTAAACAAACTCATAAAAAAGCCCAGGGAATCCGTCAATCCAAAGGGTAAAACGATGAACTCATAGTGTCTGAATCTCATCTTCAATGCGGTCTTAGGGAGATCTTCCTCCTTGATTCGTAACTAGTGATATCATGATCTCAAGTCAATCTTAGAAAATACAGTTTCTCCCTTCATCTAATCAAATAAATCGTCAATCCTTGACAACATATATTGGTTCTTTATCGTAGCCTTGTTCAATTTACGGTAGTCAATACAAATCCTCCACAATCCATCCTTATTTCTAACAAAAATCAATGGCACACCCCATGGTGATACACTTGGACGTACAAGTGCCAAGTCTAACAATTCCTTCAATTTCCTTTTCAAGTCCAGAAACAAAAAATACATATGGGATATCATGGATGATACAGGGACAAAGCACTATGGACAACAAGACATCAAATCTACAACCATAGATTATTTCAAAACTTTTTATAAGGCAAGAACACAGGTACACCTTCAAACCCAAGTATCAGTGGCACAACTCTTTCCTCGTCATGTCACTGTTGAGGAAAATGCTCTACTGGACTTACCTTGCACTTTACAAGAGGTACAGAATGCACTCAAATATTTTTCAAAGGACAAAAGTCCAGGCCCAGATGGATGGACCGTTGATTTTTGCCTCCATTATTTTGATTTGGTGGGGCCTGAGCTTCTGGAACTAGTGGAAGACACTAGACTTCAAGGCAAGATCTTTGGATCACTAAAATCCACTTTCTTGATGCTTATCCCGAAAGTAAATCATCCAACAACCTTTGGTGATTACAGGCCAATAGCTCTTTGCAACCTTTTCTATAAGCTTATTTCAAAAATCATTGTCATTCGAATCAAACCCATCCTCTTGCATTTTTTGTCCAAATAATAGTTGGGTTTTTTAAAGGGTCGAAAAATCCTTGATGCCATAGGAACTACTCAAGAATGTTTTCCCATCATCCATGAAAAGAAATCTCATGCCCTTATCCTCAAACTAGACCTAAAAAAATATTTTGACTACATTGATTGGGACTATCTTAGACTTATTTTAACTCAATTGGGGTTCAACCTTTCATTAATATCTTGGATAATGAGTTGTGTCACAAGTGCAACCTTTGCAGTGTTTATTAATGGTGGACCTTCTTCCTTCTTCCATAGTGGCAGAGGCTTGCGTCAGGGCTGCCCACTTTCTCCGCTACTCTTCATCTTGGCTATAGAAAGCTTAAGTCTCCTCCTCAAAAAAATTAAGGCAGATGGAAAAATTACAGGGATCAAAGTCTCTAGGTTGATCAAAATCCTTCACTTCCTCTTTGTTGATGATGCCCTTGTAATGACAAATGAAAATCCACTAGAGTGTCAAGAAATTGTTGGACTCTTAAAACTATTATGCTCCGCTACAGGACTACAAATCAATTGGGACAAGTCGACTTTCCATTTCACTGATATTCAGGATCAGGATCTAGAACATCTTAGGCTATATTCCCACACAATTTCACACATATCTCACATGGTATACATTATCTTGGATACTTTATAAAAGCTGAACACCAGAAGGCTTTAGACTGGGACTGGCTCTTAACAAAGGTGAGCAAAAAAATCAGCAACTGGTGTAACAGGTGGCTAACTATTGGAGGAAGATATACACTTATCAAAGCTACTCTTGAAGGACAACTGATGTACTAGATGGCACTGGATGCAATTCTCCCACCGGTCATGCATAAACTCAGGAAAATTACTTATAATTTTCTCTGGTCTGGATGTAAATATAAACACAATCTACATCTCTGCAATTGGGAAGCATTATCTTTGCCAGAAAATAGGGGGGTTGGGGCATTAGAAACATTTTCAAATTCAACTATGCCCTGGCAGCCAACACACTCTAGAGAGCATCAAACTCTACATGAATTTGGAACCTGGTTATCAAGGAGAAATATCTTCCCTCTATTTCAGTACCAACTTGGCTCCATTCGACTCCTCCTCTCCCCAGGACAGTCTTACAGATGTGGAGAAATCTGAATAAATCTATATAGTGGATCAAATCCTGGATTAGTTGGATGCCTGGTTCCAACCATTCCATCAAGATCTGCCAACAATGCATCCTTGGCATGGCCACATCCTCCTTCCTTTCTCCAACACTCATTACTCATATGCACACAAAAGACATACATTATTTATACCAAGCTTCAATTCACAACGATTTGGGGACTCCGATTCTGGGCTGGATTTCGAGTGATGCGTTGGAACTTCCACGCAATCTTACAGAGGAGTGGGACCTTTATTGTCAGACTCTTACTTTATCGAGTATCTGCCTTCAACATGGTGCAGACAGGCTCTTGTGGGTGGGCGGAGACTTCTGAGAACATATATATGCTTGAAACTTAAATTCATCTATCATCAAGTCTAAAAAAACACCCAGCCTAAAAAAATACCGAGCACTTCTGGTTGGCACAAACAATTATGGAACTAAAAAATCCCTTTAAAGGTTAAGTTGTTTATTTGGCTTACTGACAAAAACAAAATATCCACATGGGACAATGTACTGAAGAAAGGCTGGATCAGCCCAAATATTTGCCAGTTTTTTTTTGAAGAAGCGGAAACGATGGCACATCTATTCATTCATTTAAAATTTTCCACATAGGTATGGAATTTAATTGCACAGGTCATACATCTCACCTCTACCTGGGATGGGACATCCATCTTATTTTTTTTTACACACTATATTTCAAGAGAGTGCTCCTACAAGCTTCTTCCCCCATTGGTTATTTGGCACCTTTGGTTGGACAGAAACAACTTGATCTTTAATAATATTACACCTTCTATCCATTCAGTAGTCTACAGATCTCTTGGCCTTCACCATATTTGGAAAGAAGTATATCCTTACAAAGCGAAAACAAAAATTCTGATAAATCCCTCGATTGCTGAGAATATTACTTTGGGGTGGTTCGATGGTGCTGCCCAACTCAGCGGAGCTATGAGTGGTGCAGGGGGTTTGATTAGACTGGCTAAAAACTCCCAATATAGGTGGACATTCAGTTGCGGCCCAAGAACTAACACAAGGGAATAACTGTTGGAGGCCTGGGCAACACTTCACTTGGCCTTGCAACTCAATATTGAACACCTATAGTTGATCGGCGAATCCAAAGTTGTAATAGATTGGCTCAATCATAGTGGTAAGTTTCAATCGATCACCCTCGTGGCTTGGATGAACCATATCAACAATCTACTTCTCCACTTCAAGAATCTTATCTTCACACATACTTCTCATGAGTTCAATAGGGAAGCAGACTACTATACAAGACAACTCTACAAAAACAAAAGGGTCTGATCATATACACTCATTGGATGGACGGTCATGAGGGACCCTCTCATTCTATCAAAATCTTCTAATGGTCGTCATCACCTGTTTATTTCCTCCGCATATTTGGCACATTTTTTGCAAAAACATCCCGTCATTCTCGTCTTTCCAGATTGAGATCTCTCCTTTTTAATTTTCCAAGGTAACATCACTCACCTTCGAATTGGATTCCCCAATTGAAGGAGATGGAATCCCTGCCTGCTAATTTGACTCATATTTCTGAATGTATCTGTTTATGAGAACAGATTATATTTTAATGTAATTGAGTAATTTTTTCTTCTGGAAAAAAAAAAAAGTGAAGTACTTCCAAAAATTGATAGATGTAGAAAATTGGTGTAGTTTACGAAACATGTAAGAATAATTTAACATGAAACTTGAGTTATCACTGAAAGCTACTTCTTCTGACAGCCAAGTCCATCAATCCAATAATGGTTAAGATCTCTGACAAAAAATTCAGAATTCCTACTTCATGGAAGATCCACGATCCTCCATTATTCAAGCAATAACCCACACGGTGGAGTTCATGAGATTCGAGCTAGTTTTACATGATAAATCAACACTCGTAAAGACAAAATGGAGTCTGCTAAAAATAGACCTTTAGTTACTGTCATCACTATCCTATCCCTTCAAACTGTTAATAACTAGTAGGTATTAATTTAATTATTCCATTTCGGATTTTAGGTCAACCAAAGCATGTCTAGGATTTAAGGATCAATACCAGAAAGGTAGCAACACCAAAAAATATGATAATCAAGGTTTTTCATGACTAGTACCCCACACGATACAAGCATGATTATAATCAAGGAAATTCTGAGTCTGCATGACCTTCAATCTCGTTCAAGGTAAAAGTGAGGGATTAAAGTCCTTACCTACATATGGGGCTCACTCCAAAACAAGAGCGATTATGGAATGATGCCTATGCCAACTGAACTTCTAACTGTGATCTTTCCTGCAGGTTTTAAGAGATTGTTTTTTTTTTAAATTGTGGTTAAAATGATAATTAGAAATTAGAAATTACAGAGATATTTGATGAGTGATAAATCTACAAGAATGAGGAAGGAGAGTTGAGTAAAGTTATGATAAAAATACATAATAGAAATTACATACCATTTATTTTATAAATTTATCCAATCTATTGCGAATATACTGGAACAAAAAAATTAACAGAAAAATAATCGAACTTCTATATCATTAACAGAAAAATTATTTCCAACATATTCATTGTACAATTTCAAGATTTTAGTTTAAAATGAATAGAATAAATAGACAATCAATACCGTGACTAGAAACTTCGTTGAAGTTGAGGCCGATTTCAGATTGAAGCTTTGTGCAACTTCCACTCCTCCTCGCTTGCAAATCCAAATCCATCGGTACGCCCTAGCATTAGGGGTACTATTCTTCTCCCTTAGCCCCCGAGCCGCAAAGGGACCACACAAGAAACCAAAAAAATAGTAGCTCCAAACTTGCCTCGCAAGGAATAACTTCCACTCTTTTTGAAGCTTGAAATCCCAACTCTCACAAGTAAAACACAGTCTAACCAAATTTTGGCAGCATAATAGTACTATCACAATTGATCCATTTTCGCTTCTTCTCCAATTCCTTTATAGAAAGATTCCTAATGACACATGTCCTCATACACAAATAATTAACTTTTTAAATTAATATAATTATGATTATTCAGACACACACTTGTCACACTCTCCCCAAGTTGCACAAGTAATTCCCCTTTTTATTTTTAATTAAAAATCATTTTCCCTCACATTCCTTAATGTGTTCCTATTTTCGCTCTTAGTTGTACCATTGTTCCCCAAATTATCATTTAGTGAGTGTCCCCTAACTATATCTTAGTTAGAGTTTGATTATGAGTCTTCTTTTAGTTAGACTTAGTGGTAGTTTGAATGAAGATTCTATTCTATGTGTACACCTATTCTCTCATGTTTTATTTCTTTCTATTTTTTAAATCCCTTTTATTAATTTCATGCACACATGTGCAATTTTCCCAGCCTTTAAGTTTTATTCCCTCTTTTCCTAGTATTTGATTTTATTACAAATCTTTTAACTTATTTCCTATCTTATTTAGTCCTTTTTTTAAATTTAGACTTAGACTTTGCCTAGATTTAGGCTTAGACTTTGGTTAGGCTTCTAAGTTTATAATTTAATGATTAATTAATAATATTTCATATCAAGGTCTAAGCATTTTATTAATTTTCTAAGCCATCTAGATTTATTGAATCACTTTTTAATTACGTGAATTGCCCTTCAAGATGCACCTATGTACTCCAAGGGTGCCACTTGCCTTTGAATGGTTTTGGAATTTTGTCCGACCCTTTGAGTCAACACTCCATTCGTTTGACCTTGTGAGATACTAAGGGCTTCTAAGGAATAAAGATTTCACCTTAGTGCATGCCCTTTAGATTTCCTCATAAGACAATGTCTCGGTCTTCTCTCATGACATCATGTACCTCTCGAACTAGGTAATCGTTAACCTACAATTTAGGTCACGGTGAGAGTGCTAGTAGGCTATGACAAGGTTGTTGCCACACCTCCCCCTCAAATGTCTAGTTTTTTTGCATGACCCTTTTACTCCTTATGTGAGTCAGATTAGAAAGAATCATCGAGCCTGCATCCACTAACAAAAAAAATGTCAATAATCCATATACATAAATCATATTGTAATCAATCATATATCACATGTGCGTAAAATGAAATACTCAAACAAACTCACTCCACTCCTAGACTAAATCCGGAGTCCAAGGAAGTCCATTGATGCCATCAACATCCATAACCTATCATGTGTCTTGCACACTCAGGAGAGATCATCAATAATATCTTTCAATACAATATACATCTGAAAGTAAAATATAACTATAATACATCATCATCATATATAACTCATAATCGAAATGAAATCATAATGTACCATAACCGGATCACTTGGAAGCAAGTGCCCTAAAACAATAAGTCAATATAAGTGTGATCAGTAGTATGGGATGTTACATACACCCCCTCTTGTTTTAAACTTCATCCTAAAGTTTGTACAATCTATAAATGCAAGTAAATAAATGTATCTAACATAGACCTACATATCTAATCTATCAAACAAATAAGGAAACTATTGACGCATCTCATATGCATCCTTCCATGTAGTCGAGTGTGGACTATAGTTCTCCCAATGGACCTTGACCTGATCGAATATTTGACATCGTATTTGTCGAGTTTGATGGTCCAGAATGCGTATTGTCTCTGCTATGAGAGCACCCTCGTCCAACACCTTCAAAGCATGGATGATTTTAGGGATTAAATTTTTCTCATGGGCTAATTTTCCATGGTTTTTCCAAAAACGAGATTCACTATTTTAAAAATGATTTGCCCAAATTCTATAGGATAAAATTATTTTACCTTAAAAATTACCAAAATTTTATAAAAACCATATAAAATCCTTAGAAATTTGAATATTTTTACAAAAATATCACTAAACATTTATAGTTGGCATATGAAGGATTAGTAAGATTCGCCAAGGTTTCTACATTTTAAAATAAATTTCCATCCTTAAAATCATCCCTACTTCAAATAACTCATGTCAATAACATGTGAGGGATCACTAATATAATTTTGTAAAAAAGATACATGAAACACATCGTGCATATGCCTCAAAGAATCAGGAAAGGCTGGTCGGTAAGCCATGATCCTTTATTTTCTACAACCTTAAAAGTTCCCGAAAACCTAGGAGAGAGTTTAGTACCCTTTGCAAAATTGATTGAGATCTTATGCAATTTTAACAGTAAGAAAACTATGTCACCAACCTCATAACTGTGATCAACTCAATGTGCATCAGCATAAGTCTTTTGTCGATCTTGCACTTCTTTAATCCTTTGTCTTATTGACTTCATCTATTCTTCCATTTCTTGGATTATTTATGGTCCTATAAGAATCATATCCTCTAGCTTGTCCCAACTCAGGGGCGTCCAACATGGTCATCCATAAAGAAATTCAAGTGGTGCCATATTAATTGTACTCTAGTAACTGTTGTTGTATGAAAACTATACCAATGGCAAGAATTCTTCCCAACGTTTATGTTGATCCATTACATGCATATGAAACACATCCTCCAAAATCTAGTTTGTTCTTTTTGTTTTTATGTCTTTCTCTGGGTGATACGATGTATTAAAATTCACTTTTCTTCCCAAGGCCTCTTGGAAAATGGTCTTAAACTGTTCTATAAACATCGATCCATGATCGGATATGATCTTTCTTGGTCCTCCATGTAATCTCACAATATTGTGAAAAGAAACTCTAGTTATATCTGGCACCTGATACATTGTGTGCACTAGAATAAAGTGTGTATTCTTCATCAGAGTGTCAACTACCGCAAAAATCAAATCATGTCTCCTTGTTGTCAGTGGGAATCCAACAATAAAATTCATGGAAATGACCTCCCATTTCGATTCAGGAATCACATATGTTCAACCTTCACTTGCTGACATTCTAGACATATTTCCACATAAATAACTATTTCCGCTTTCATTCCTTTCCAAAAGAATAAGATCTCAAGGTTTTTCTTCATATTTGTGACTCTCAGATGAGCCATGTATACTGCTCGATGAGCTTCACTTAATATCAAACTTCTTAATTTTTCATTAGGAAATATGTAAATTCTATCATTATATATCAACAATCTGTTGTTTTCAAATGAATAACCTTCATACCTTGGTACCATCATGGTATCTTATCCAATATTATCCTGAAATTCCTTATACCAATCATTGTCAATTTGTAGATCTATAATAGTTTTTCGAAGATTTGTCTTAAGAGGTATTACCAAGAATATGTGTGGTCAACGACTCAACTCATATGCTACTCTGTTTATCGTTCCTTTAGTGTAAGTAATCTCAAAGTCGTACTCTCTAAGCAATTTTGACCAACGCCTTTGTCGTGTGTTCAAGTCACTCTGAGTGAATATATATTGCAATACACAATGATCTGTCTTTAATTTGAATTTTCATCCAATCTGATAATGTCTCCATACTCTCAATGCAAATACAATCTCTAATAACTCCAAGTCATGTGTTGCGTAGTTCTCTTCTTTCCTTTTTAATTTCCTTGAAATGTAAGTGATCACTCGACCGTGTTGTGGTTGCCTCTGTGGATTCCATTTTTAATATAGTAGCTTTTCGTAACATCTAATTTTCCTTGGATTCTTTGGGATATCTTTAAGCATATATATCTTATAATATCATTCGATACGACATCGGCTAAAATCCAAACGATTTACCTCCTCTTCCTCTTGGATTTCGGTCATCCATTTCCCATCTTCCTATCATCCCGACACCATCTCCATTAGAACCACTATATCCATTTTCCATCTCCGTTAGCACCACCATCCTCATTTGTAGATAGTTGAGTAAGAAAAATAGTGTTGTCGAGACATTCGAGGGATGGTTGAGTTGGCAAGGCAATTTAATAATAAATTTGATGGGATGGTCTATTTGAATTTCAAATTAAAAAACTTAAATGGTGTAGTCCACCACCTATTTGAAAAGCACTCTCTTTAGTTCAAACCTGTTGGAAACATGCCAATTAATTTCCTCATGTGCTCACATGCACATGAATTTCAACTAAATTATGAATGTGCATACATGCACTCATTTCAAATAGGTTGTGTAAATTGTGTAATATATTTATGAATTGTTTGTGTAACTATGTGATCTATTCATGATCAGTTTGTGTAATTGAGTGATACATGTTATATATATGAGCATACCCATAGAGGTGAGAGTGAAATGTGTGTAGAGAGAAGAGTATGTGTGAGGAGAGGATGGTTGTATACCGAATATTGGCTATTGTAATTCTCCCTTGAATAATAAAAATACCGAATATCATTTCCCATGGTTTTTCCTACATTGGGTTTCAACATAAATCATTGCGTCAATTATGTGATTGTTGTTCTTGGTTTTATGCATGTTTAATATTGCTTATTGATGCTCTGGTTTTATATGCTCTATTTTTCTTCCGCTTCCCAACAAGTGGTATCAGAGAAGGTTGAGTAGGTGTCAAAGGTGAGCCAACGAAAATTGTATGTAGGTCTCCTATGAGTGCAAGAACCTTTGGATGTTTTTATGGCATGTAAGGACAAGAAGATCGAAGTACTAATAAGCCCAACTAATTTATGAGAACAAAGGGTGTGATTGAGTGATTTTTCAGGTCACCCACGCTCCCTAATATGTTTTAAAGGAGATCTTGGTTGTTTTACCACACAACATTGGAAAATTAGTGCTCCCATGTCCACACTCAAGGAGTGTTGATCACTAAAAACTAGCGCTCCCTTTCAACACTCACTGGAGCGTTGATATAACTAAATTAAAGTTGTTTGCAAAGGTATGAACGATTTACTTTTTCATTAAGCGCGAGAGCTTTAAGGTGGAGGATTGATTATTTAATTAAGGCGAAGGTGAGTTTTAATAAAGGTGGGCTCCATTTTTGTCTTATTATGGACAATCGATTATGTAATAAAGGTTGGAGGTTAACTTTGAATAAAGGTGAGATGATGTTTTATAAATGGTAAGGTCGATCTTCTATATATTTGGTAAAAAGGTTTTTCTTTGAGTTATATAAAAAAAAATTTAAAACCTTTTTTATTAAATAACTTGGGGCTTATACCATTATTCATCCACATTTAAAAGGGCTTGGTTTTATAAGAAGTGGTTTTGGATTTTTTATGCTAATGGTGAAAGTGAAGAGTTATAAGTTTGAGGTAGAGAATTTTAGTGGAAACAATAGCTTTTCACATTGGAAGCTCAAGATGCAGGATATTCTTGTGCAACAAGGATTGAAAAAATCATTGGTTGGAAAGACAAAGAAACTGACAAGCATGACAGACAAGGACTGGGAAGATTTGGATGCAAGATCCCTCATTACTATTCATTTGTGTTTGGCAGATGATGTGTTTCTTAACATCGCTGAAGAAAAGACAACATCAGGTTTGTGGAGAAAACTTGAGAGTCTGTATATGAGAAAGAACTTGATGAACAAAATCTTCTTGAAGAGGAAGTTGTACAGCTTGCAAATGAAAGAAGGTACAAAAATTGTTGATCACTTGAATGTTTTGAATACTCTTATTTTTCAATTATCTAGTATGGACATAGCGTACGAAGATGAGGACAAGGAAGTTAAGCTACTATGTTCGTTGCCTGAGTCTTGGGATCATATGGTGACAACTATGTGGTTTAGAAAAACAGATACCATTGATTATGACACTGTTCTGGGAGCTTTGTTGTTTGAGGAGATGAGGAAAATATCTAGTAAAGAAACCTAAACAACAAAAGCAATGGTGGTCAGAGGTCGATCTAAAATAAGAGGGAAAAATTAGAGGGGTACATCAAGGTCTAAGTAAAAAGGCAAAGAAGAGTAAGCATAAATGTTGGTTATGTGGAAAATATGGGTATCTCAAGAAGGATTGTTGGAAAAGACAAAATGCATCCAAGGAGGACTCCACAAAAAAAGCAAAGGAATCTAATGCAGTTGAAACAAGTTTAGGTTCTAGTTCAGGTATGGTTGATGAGGTGCTGTCTACTTTTGATGTTTCACATCAACATCAAGATTGGTTGTTAGATTCTGGTGTGTCCAGCCACATGTGTCTTCATAGAAATTGGTTCTCAAGTTACCAATCTATTGATGATGGTGTTGTTTTTATGGGAAATGTTTTTTCTTGTAACATTGTTGGAGTTGGTAGAATATGGATTAAAATGCATGATGGTTCTGTAAGAACATTAAGAGATGTAAGGCTTGTTCCCGAACTAATAAAGAAATTGATATCTTTGGGAGTTCTAGATTCTACTGGTTACAACTGCACATATCAAGGTGGAGTACTTAAGGTGTTGAAAGGCATCTTAGTAGTCATGAATGAAAAGAGGATCCTGAACCTTTATCAACTTGGAGGAAGGAAAAAAGTAAATCAAGCAGTGGTAGCATCTGAAGATGCAAGTGACTCAGTTTTTGTATGGCATCAACGTTTCAGTCATATGAGAGAGAAAGGGATTAACGTACTGGTTGATCGTAAGTCACTTCCAAGTTTAAATTTTTTCAATTTTAATTTTTGCAAGTATTGTGTCTGTAGAAAACAATGTAAACAAAAATTTAAAAAAGGAATGCATATAAGCAAAGGTATCCTTGATTAATTTCATTTAGATGTTTGGGGACAATCCCCTATAGTTTATTTTGGGGTATCTTCATATTTTGTAACATTTATATATGATTACTCTAGAAAGGTTTGGGTCTACATACTTAAAATAAAAGATGACGTATTTAGTACTTTTAAGTAATTCAAAGCTTTGGTTGAAAAGAGCACGAACAATCAATCAAGTGTTTAAGAATAGATAATGGAGGTGAGTTCACATTTGTGTAATTTGAGAACTATTGCAAGGAAGTTGAGATTGAAAGACATCAAACCACAATTTATACTCCTCAGCAGAATGGTGTTGTCAAATGCATGAATAAGACTCTCCCGAATGCATGAATAAGACTCTTAGTAATGCCAAGATGCAATAGGAATTGTGGGCAGAAGCAATACTTATAGCATTCTATCTGATAAATCGATCACCATCAACTGAAATAAATTGTAGGATTCCAGAAGAGGTATGGACAAGTCATTCATGTGATTTTTCAAATCTGAGAATATTTGGTTGTGATGCTTATGCTCTTATATCTAAATATCAACGTTCTAAGTTAGATCATAGATCAAAGAAATATGTCTTTCTTGGTTATGGTGATGGATTTAAGGGGTACAGATTATGGGATCCTACTGCCCACAAACTCATCATAAGAAAAGATGTAGTATTTGATGAATCCTCACTGTTAAAATTAGAAATGGTAGATGTTGAACTGAGACAAGAATAGGTACCGCAAGTTTAGAAAATTCAGTTGGAAACTCAACCATCTTCAGAAAGGGAGGAGCATGAAGAGGTTTTAGAAGAAGAAGATGAATATGCATAAAATATCCATGAAATGAAGGATATGCCTCAGCCATTTCTAAGGATATCTTCATGGTCAGGAATCCTCCTACAAGGTATGATGATTATGTTTCATCTATGGATTTGGTTTCAATTGATGGAGAACCTAGTTTTTTTTAGGAAGCAATTGAGGTATCTTAAAGTTCTCAATGGAAGAAATCTAGAAAAGAAGAAATGGATCCCTTAGAGAGGAATAAAACATGGGACCCGGTAGAACTTCCAAAGGACATGAAGGTTGTCGGCTCCAAGTGGGTCTACAAAATGAAAAACGGTGGTAATGATAAAGTCAAAAGGTATAAATCAAGACTGGTAGCAAAAGGCTATTCTCAAAAGGATGGTATTGATTTTCATGAGATATTTTCACCAGTTGTGAGGCTTGTTTCATTTGGTGTTGTGTTAGCACTAGTTTCTTTACTTGATATTCAGTTAGACCAACTAGATGTTGAAACAACATTTCTACATGGATATTTAGATGAGGGTATATATGGAACAACCATAAGTGTTTGTTCAGGATCAGAATAATAGGTTTGTTTTCAAACTCAATAACTCATTGTATGTCCTAAGACAGTCTCCTAGGAAATGGTACAAGAATTTTGATTCCTTCATGGTGAGCCTAAATTTTACAAGAAGTGAATATGATCATTGTGTTTACTTTAAAAAGTTGTAAAATTTCATGTTCATTATTTTCGTCTTATATGTTGATGATATGTTTGTGGAAAGAAAAAGCATGGTCGAAATCAACAATTTAAAGGCTCAGTTGGCTAGGGAATTTGATATAAAGGATCTAGGAGAAGAAAAACAAATCTTAGGCATGGAGATACACAGAGACAAGAAAAATGGTAAGTTGTGGTTATCACAACAAAAGTATGTGGAGAAAATACTTATGAGATTTGGTATGAATAATGCAAAACCCATACATATCTATTTGGATTCCCATTTCAATATTTATTCAGGTTTATGTCCTAGTAATGGTGAAGAAAATGATTATATGTCTTGTGTACCATATGCTAATGCAATGGGAAGTTTTATGTATGCGATGGTAAGTACTAGACTACATATTTGACATGCAGTTGGTGTTGTCAGTCGATACATGGAAAATCTAGGAAAAGAGCATTGGGAAGAAGTAAAATGGATGCTTCGATATCTTAGAGGAACAAGCATTTATTCTATCACCTATGATGGTTCCAAATATTTATTTTGAAATTATGTAGATTCATATTTTGCAGGTGACTTGGAAAAAAGGAGATCCTCCAGGATATGTCTTTACTCTTACAGGAGAACCTGTTAGTTGGATGTCAAAAATTCAAAACGTAGTTGTTGGTTGTGGAGTTTGATTATATTTCTGATTCAGAGATATTTTTTTTCAATAATTTTTATACCCCATGAAGACTTTACACCCCAGAAGAATGTACACTCCTCAACACGGGGGAGTGCAGAGGGGGGTTAACCCTCTCCAGGGTCCGGGGGAAAGTGGGCCCCCAGAGGAAAAATTGCCTTATAAATGTATATTGTAATTTCATTGTAAATGTGGACTGTTCATTATAAGGTCGCATATCTGACGCTATAAGTTATGTTAGGGTTTTTTTCCCTAGAAGGAAACCCTCTTTTATGAGGGAAATGTATTGCAACTATTTATGATTTGTGAATATTGTATTCTGAGAGAGGAGACTGTGAGAGAAAAAAGAGGAAATTGTGATGGGTGAGCTATAGGTTGTATCCCTTCATTTGTTGGATAATAATAAAGGAAGGACCTGGCAATTTCTGTGGTGGACGTAGCCCACACTAGGTGAAACACGTATATCTGTGTCTCTATTGTCTTGTGTATCTTATGTGTTTTATTTCCGCATTTGCTTTATTTTATTTCTCTGCGATACTATTTTTATAACAACTGGTATCAGAGTGAAAGGTAACTCATAGGAAAAGAGGCTTCATGGTTCAAGTGGGAGAAATGGCGGAAGATGCAAAGTTTAGGGTCAAGAAATTTAACGGCCAAAACTACAAGTTATGGAAGATGCAGATGGAAGATTATTTATATAAGAAGGATCTATTCCTACCATTGGGTGGAATAGAAAATAAGCCAACGACCATGAAGGATGAAGAATGGGAGGTTCTTGATAGAAAGGAACTAGGAATGATACGGTTGAGCCTGGAAGAATCAGTGGCTTTCAATATTTTGAAAGAAAAGACAACGAAGGAGGTAATGGATGCATTGTCTAAACTGTATGAAAAACCCTCGGAAACCAATAAGGTATTTCTAATGAAGAGATTATTTAATATGAAGATGCCCCAAGGTGGGTCTATTGCATATCATTTAAATGAATTTAATACTATTACTAATCAAATAAGTTATGTAAAAGTTGTTAATCCCTAATATTGGCTCATTAACCCTTAATTGGGGCATATTAGATTAGTAATGTTATTTTATTTATGTCGGCTTTAGGCCATTAGTTTTAATTATACCTCCTAGTCTCCTATATATACCAAGGAGACATTTTTATTTTGAATCATCTTGTACTTGAACATTTAAG
>SNQJ01S0040467.1:56396-79554 GCA_010110895.2 Picea sitchensis | reverse complement strand
GATGGACCACACCACAAAGAAGATAACTTACTCCCAGGTATCAAAATTTCTTTCTTGGACATTTTTATACTTGTGGAAATTTTGGACACAAGGCAATCGATTGTAGAATCAATGAAAGGAATAACTATGCAATCTACATGAATGGTGAAAATAGAAGATATGGAAATGATTGTAGACCTATCAACATAAATTATAATCCATTTGACCCATTAATGGATCAAAATATTGTATTTTACAAGTGAAATAATCTTGGTCATAAAGTAAGAGATTGCAGAGAGATGAAGGAACATAATCATATGCCAAATGTCTGTATACCAACTACAACATGGAAAAGGAAAGAAATTCCACAAAATGAAAACTTTCAAATAACATTGGTCGCTAAAGAATGCAAAGAATAAGATGAATGGTTCATAGACAGTGGGTGCTCATCTCATATGACCGAAGATCAAAGAAAATTTTTCATCTTGAAGAAAAAGGGTAGAAATGTTACATTTGGAGATGACTCATCTACTAAAATACTTGGAAAAGGAATTGTAATGCTTGGAAGTGAAAATGCAAAAGTAGGAAAATTCTTATTGGTTGAATATCTGAACCATAATCTCCTTAGTGTCAGCAAAATATGTGATCAAGTATACACTCTTACGTTTGACTCCTGAAAATGTAAAATCAGATAAAATAACTCAGGAAGATTGGTTGCAACTGCAAAAAGAAGACCGAACAACATATACATCCTAGACATGAAGAAGAGAGAGAAAATAGAAGCCACATAAAATGATTCCAAGGAACAAAAAGTCCCAAAGACCAAAAATAAGGATGAAGTATTATTGAGTGCCACATGCTCAAGGGGAGCATCCCCAAAGAAGAGAGTTACCTTCTGTCATTAAACTCAGGGGGAGAATCCCTACCCTTTGCCATTGATGTCAAAGGGGGAGGGAAATTGGGATAATGATGATAGGGGGAGCATGAGTGCTGCCATCAATGACAAAGGGGGAGATTGTTGGAAGATTGGTTGTTGTCATTGATGTCAACCCTAGTCATGGGTTTTTCACCGCAAGATTGATGAAGGTATTTGGACATGAAGGAAAATGCACATGAAGATAAAACAACAACAGATGGATAATATACATCATTTTGTTTCCGGTGGTATGTGGCACATCACGCGAATCCTCATGGTTGAGGAGAAATGAATATTTGAAGATGAAAAAGTGAATTGAAGAAGGAAGTACATGTAGGCCCTGAAGATAATTGAAGAACAGAATTACAAAATAAGAAAGTGTCAGGTCAGCCCTAATGTTAAAAGGAAGTGACATAAACGGTATAAATAAATATCATTATACATTCATTTGTTACAGAACTTGAATTTCACAGGAAATCAGAAGTAAGGAAGGACATATTTCAAGGGAGGATGAAGTCTTTTGGTGATGTGTTCTAAGGTATGTTATTTTCAGGTCATCTAAGACCATTTTCGCTATAACGTTTTTTCTAGAATCATTCAGATGGTGAAATTGCTATGGTATTGAGAAGACATATCAAGGTACCTATGGTAAAAGTTTCAGTTCTTGTTTCTCTATAATTATGGAGATAGACTCTGTGGAAGGTAGGGTTTTTGAACAATCTTGAAGCTAGTCAATAAACAGGTGTTCCAGGTACAACAGTGATAACTTCTTCATAAATAATCCAAATGAAGTGGGACAAATTGCATTCGAC
Source organism: Picea sitchensis (assembly GCA_010110895.2). Lineage (NCBI taxonomy): Eukaryota > Viridiplantae > Streptophyta > Pinopsida > Pinales > Pinaceae > Picea > Picea sitchensis. The sequence goes on along the minus strand of SNQJ01S0040467.1, from coordinate 77,847 downwards.
AGAGTACGGACTATTGTTTCCTTTTTGCAGGTTTTAGAATTTGATGTTAAATATTGAGCATGGGACATTATGTACAAGTTAGGTCTCCTGAATAAACCATAATTGAACAAAGTCTACCATTCTCTCTATAACTTATTTTTGAGTGGAAGGAAGGGGAAAGGATGGAGAGTTAAATCCTCTCTTGATATTGGGGGATTGTATATTCCTCTTGGAGTTTTATCCCTCCCTTTTCTTTTGTAAGTTGTAGCTACCTTTGGATGTCATTACTTCCCTTGATCAATAACTATTGATTATTTCTCATATATTGTGCATGGTGTATTGTGGTGTATTGGTGTAACTCTTATACTATTGTTCATTGTTCATTGGATATAGTTGAATGTTTTAAGTATAAGTTGAAATTTTTTTTACATTGTACTTGATATTGATTCACCCCCCTCTCAGTATCAACAAATAATTCTCCTTCCAAGTGTCTTAAGTCATAAAAAAATGCCATGTATTTCCTCCTCAATATATCGATTTTTCACGAAATAATCAACAAGCCAATTATCTATTTATTCTTCATTATATTCAATTATACCATTAAATTTTTCGGATGGTAACCCTTTTAATATCTCAACTTGTTCATCAAATTGTTTCTTTGTCACAAACATTGAATTGAGAATCAAAATAGGGTCTTGTACGTCCTCAATGCTTCCTGCCAGATCTCTCTTTGGGAGTCTTTTGAACAATTCTTCTCTTTTTAGTATGGATTCACTGCGATATTGGACAATGTTATTCAAATTCTTGATCTTTTCCTTCTAGCCAATCCTTCCAACCAACATTTAGCTGTCTAATTCGACTTAGAGAAGGAATATCCTCTTCTTTTCTTTTCAATTTTGTCATATTTGAGATTTTTATTCCAAATGGAAGTATAACATCGGCATAGAAACCTTGTTATTTTTCAAATTAGCTAGTAGATACTCATGAAAAACATATTCCCTTGAACTGGAAGAAACAATATTTTTGTATACCTCCCATGCTTTTGTTATCAGTGACATTCTTGTTTTAATGTTTTCTCTACATAGCTTTAGATTGTTGTGAGTAAACTAGAATAACCCTTTAACTTAATGGCGGGTGTAGTTGGATTAACCATTGCCAAAGGACTTGCCAGGATTGGAAGAGGAATTAAGGAATTTTCCAATTATTTGATCCTTTCTTTTAACTTAGCATTTTCAGCTTCTATACCATCAATAGAATCCTCAACTTCCCTATGGATTTTAGAAATTTGTGACAATCACATGTCATTCAGGTTGACCTGTGAGAAAGATTTTACCCTTTTGCTCTTCTCGTTACCTCTTTCTAAAATCAAATTTTTACACTTCTTATAAAAAACAACACTTTGAAAAGTAAAGGATTCCTCTTCACTAAAGGTCTCATTTGCAACAACCTCCAAGAAAAAAATTTGTTGAGACATATTTTCTATTTGTTCCATTGTGGGAAATATTTTCTCAATATCGACCTCTAACTCCATGTCCTCCAGAGAAAATCTTTGGATGTTGTTTTCTATTATAAGATTATCCTCTTCCTCTTGCACTAAATTATTCCTTTTATTTCTCATAGGTATCTTATGTGAACTCTCAATTTTACCATGGGGAGGATTATTCTGTCCCCCTCCACTTGAACTACTATTGAAAAACTTTCTAACTGTGTAAGTCGTTGGAGTATTGCTCCAAGATGTGGTATTTTTTGGAGTAACAACTAGAGAGTGGATGCACCTTTCACTGGGACCTTTTCCCTTTGTTTATAAAAATCATTAGTATTTAGTAGTGTTTCTAGGTCACCAACATCATGTACATGAGTACTTTGGTTGTTACCTTCTTCTTCTTCATTGAATATATTTTGAATGAATGAGTTACTCAATCCCACCAAAAGAATATGTTCTAAAAAGATTTTGTTAGGATGAAATCCATTTATCTTTTCAACATACTTTAAATTCACAGTGTTGAAATGATTTGCAAACTCATCAATTTTATTTATGTTTCTGAAAATAAAATCTCCAATCTTCCAAGGCAAGGGAATAAATTTATTTTTCCTTTTTTCATGGAAAAAATGTAAACAAAAGTTATATTTCCTTTCCACCACTGTAATGAATAATTTGTCAGATACATGATATAGGATAAAGGAAGGATTTTTTTTGGAACATAATATCCTTATGACAGTATGATTTTCCATTTTTTCTATCATTCCCTTTTTCTCTAAGAATCTATGAGCTTGGTTAGATCTCCTTGGAGTATTTTCTCCCAAAAACAACATTTTGAAGACTGAGACAAAATTATTATAAACTTCATAAAATTACATAGGAGTATTATGTCTCCATAGTGCCTGATACTAGAAGGTAACTAGATCTATTTCACGATTCAGCCTCTTACTTATGGTCAAGTTTGGAAATTGACAATAATATACAATAGTGAATATGAGATAAGAAGCCATAAATATTTTTTTGTCATTTTTATAATGTGATAATTGGAACGTGATTTCAATAGAAATTTGTTTTCCCTAGTCAAAGATGGCATGTCATTTTACTATCAAATATATAATATATAAAATCATGTGAGAAATAGTAGCAGTGGTTTCCTTACCTATCAACCTGGTAAACAACCACACAATTTCTCAATACTGGTTTTTGAAAGACTCAACCTGGATCCTAGTTATGTCTTCTGGAATAGACCCATGATTCTCCAAATATTCAATAATGAGGTCAAGCCCATTTTTATGTTTCCTCAAAAAATCTATGTAGTCTTCTCCTTTGAAGGTAAGCGTCAACTCTAGGAGCTTCAACATCTTGCGAAAAAATTTCAATGAGAGGGAAATCGGAGAATGATCTTGGAGTTGTATAATTATCTGACTTGGAATGTACTTATTGACATACCATGCAACAAGTTATTTATAGTCAAAAACTTCAGTAAGACACCAGGAGCGAGAAATTCCACATGCCCAAATTACTTATTTTTATGAAGGAGGGGAGGAGTAATATGAATATGCTCTTCACCATTGAAAGTTATGGTCCTCGCGACCAAATATATTTAAGGTATCATGACAAAAAAAAATTCTAACAGATGCTACGATAAGTTGACGAGAGTATTTTTTCAGTTGGATAATAACTTCAAACAAATCTTTTCAGAGAGATGACGATAATATAATCCTTGGAAAATGGAGAATTAATCCAATTTAATGAGAATTCCTAGATCCTTTCACCATTAATGATGATTTTTTCGGATCCTGCACAACACTTGTTATCATTAAACAACACTTAATACATATTGGGAAAAACAAGAAAATGACAAGGACAAACGAGAGAAAAATTTAATATGGACGTTTTCATGAACCTGCAAATCTAGGAACCCATGAACATGCGATTATGGATGATCAAAAAATATGTTAAGTGTAGAAAGGTGGTCAGTCTGAATTGTGTGTACAAGGAATAAAATACTTAAGGACTCGACACCCACGACAAATCTGATGGTCAAAATGTAGATCATAGGACTTTGGGTGCAAAGTGGAGATCACAAATCTTAGAGGATGAGGGCTTGAACCCACAAAGTTGAAAAAATGGCTAATTGTAGTGTAGAAATGAACTTATGATATGGGAAAATGGATGGAGATGAAGGTCCGCCAATCGACCAACCCACGATCACTAAAAAATGACTAAGTATGGTAACTATAAAGGGAGAGAAGAAGGAATAAAATAAAGAAGGAAACATGGTGAGGTGTAGAAGAGGTAAAGGAAATGGAAGACAGAAGTTGGGAAAATAGATTAGGGAAGGAAAAAAACTAGAAACAGGAAATGATCTCAACAACTAGCTCTAATTGTTGGATGATAACCCCCCTGTGGGTTGTTAAGAAACCATAATATTCATGACCAGGTGCTTCCATCCATTGAGTTATGGAGTTAAAAGGTAGGGATGTACAAACTAAGAAAATTAAAAATTATCTACAAGGAAATGAGGAACTTTCAGGCGAAGAAACCCTTCAAATTTTTCCCATTAACAGGGAGCATTAACATTTTACCCTTCATATATTTGAGCATATAATAATTAAAACCCAAGATATTTTCAATGATGTGTGGTCCAATCCAAAGTGCTTCTAATTTTGTTTGCATTGATGGTTTCTCCTTAGCTTTGTTCCAGAGTAACACCAATTATCCCTTTCAAATGTTTTTACAGTTGCATTCTGATCAAAATATCTTTTGAAACTTTGTTGTCTCTGAGAAGTTATGTTCAAGGATTTACTTTGTTCTTCCTCCAATTTCAATAATTGGTTGACTCTCTTTTGCATAGGTGAACTATCTTATGCATCCTTTCTATTAACTACAAAAATCAAGGCACTTACCTCGAGGCTAATTGGAATTTTTTATTCTTTCCCATAAACGAATCTAAACTGAGACATCCCAGTGCTATCTTTCAGATTCATTCTTCTCTCCCACAATGCATCAACTTTAAATGTCAATTCCTTTGTTTGTTTTGAATAGTTTTCTTTAATATCTAAATAAGTGTCTTATTTGTGGATTCTTCAAGACCATTCTCTTGAGGATAATAATAATTTGATGACTTCCCCATAACAATGCCATATTCTCCACAAAATTCTTTAAATTTTGAGCCAATGAAAATCGAACCTTGACAAAATATTATCTTTGAGAAACTTAATCAACTCTTCAGAATCAATATTTGTTAATGTCACTTCTTCTGCCCACTTTTTAAAATAATTTGTAGCGGTGAGGATATATATATTTCCTTTTCTTGACTTTGGATTTATTGGTCCAACGACATCAAGTCCCCATTGGAAAAATGGTTGTTCTATGGATAGAGGTTCTAATGGCATTCCATATTTTTTCATTTTCCTTGAAAAATGTTGACAAGATACACATTTCCTTATGGTAGCATATGAGTCCTTAAATATTGATGGACAATGAAAACCATCTCTTATTATATTATGGTAGGTGGAGGTAGGCGCAAAATTTCCACCACATATTTCTTCATGGAATTATTTCATCAATTCTTGAGGTTTCCTTTCATCAACACATCTCGACAATATACCATCATAGTTCCTCCTAAAAAATATATCAACAATAAACACATATTGACTCGAATTCATATTCAATGTTCTTCGTTCTTTAGTATTCATGGTGTCTAGAAATTGTCCAAACCTCAAGTAGAATACAATATCTCTATACCACTCTGAATATGCCATGGGTTATCCTACTGAGATTGAAATCATTCAATCCAAAGAATCACTATTTGCAATGATATTACATAAACCTTGTCCTTTAACTACCTTTACAGGTTTAATTTCAATATCATATTCTTGAATCTTTGCTAGCCAGTTTTCCCATTTCCTTTCTCTCAATTGTTGATTTAAAAACATCTTCATAGGAGAGGATGAAACATACGTAATGAAATGAGAATTTAGTATGTAAGTCTAAAAGTGGGCCACCGCTTTGACAAGAGAGAGGGCTTGATTCTTCAATTCTGAATATCTCATTTCATAATCATGAAGGGTCTTTCTCATGAAGCTAATTGAAAATTCTTCACCCTCAGTATTCCTCTTAGTAAGAATAGATGCAACAACAATTTATGTAGTGAAAAATTAAATGATGAAGTCTCTCTGAAAATATGGGATAATGAGGATTAGATCTGTAGTGATTTCCTTTTTGATATTATTAAAAGTTTCTTATGTAACCGCGGTCTAGTCAAACCTCTAGTCCTTTTTCAACAATAAATTGACCGACTTCACAATACTTGCATAGTCAGGGACAAATCTGCATACAAAATTAATCTTGCCAAAGAATGATTGAACTCCTTTCTTAGATGATGGGGAGTTGAGTTCATTTATAGACTTAATTCTTTATGTAATATATATATATATATATATATTCCTTCCTTGCACACAATATGACCCAATAGTTTTCCTTGAGTTAAAAGAAATACACATTTCTTCGGATTTAAGGAAACACCATATAATCTACACCTGTAAAAAAAAATCCTCAGGTGATGCATGTGATCACTCCTTATTTTTTAGTGAAATGTTAAATTATCTTGATAATCCACCATGCATTTACCTATCAACCCCTCAAAATCATGATCCATATCCCTTTCAAATGTAGCTACTGCATTTTTAAAACCAAATGGAATCTGAGCATATGCATATGTATCCCAAGGTGTTATGAAAGTTGTCTTTTCTCTGTATTCTTCAACAACCAAGACTTAATTATACCCAGAAAAACCATATAACATGGACATGCAGGATAATCCTATGAGTTGTTGGAGAAAAAACGCCATGTTAGGCAAAGGGTAATTATTATTCACACTTGATTTGTTAAGATCCCTGAAATCTACACACATCTAGATCTCCCCATTCTTTTTTCTTATTATCACAGGGTTTGAAAGATAATTAGAATGTTTAATGGGGTATATTATTCCATCCTTATTTAATTTATCCAATTCAACCTTTACCATTGGTTTTAATTTGGGGTTTATTATGCTTATATTCTGTTTGATAGGCTTCGCCCCTTGTCTCAAGGGAATAACATGTTGAAATACTATTTTATCATATGACTTCAAATCATCATAACTCCATGCAAACACATCAAGATATTCTTTAAATAATGTGACATATTGATCAACTTCGTCAATTGTGTAATCAAATCCCAAATTGACGTATTACAGGGAACTATCAGTTCCAATGTTAATTTTTTTTGTTTCGTATAGCTTTCAGAGCGATACTTCTTCCAAGAGGTTTCTATCATGATCGTCTCTTGTAAAAAGAGACTCATATTGAATACAATTCCTCCAGACAACAGTTATGAGATTGTTTTTATCTTCATCGTCATTCATAAAAAAAAAATCCAATTCTTTATTATTCTCAAATACTTGTAAATACTACTTATTATCAGGTACAAAAGGTTTAAATATTATTTTTACTTGAAATGATGTTTTTCTTTGAACATCATCTATGTTTGACAGTGAGGCTACCAAATCTAAAGAATTTTCCTTCTGATTTTTGTCTCTTGGGATGAAATAAATGTTGAAAGAGCTTAAGGCTTCCATCAATTCATTAACTCTTTTTAAATATAGCTTGTATTTTTCATTTTTAATCTTATACCTATTGGTGACTTGATTTATCACCAACTTGGAGTTGCCTATGATAATTATATTTTTCTGAATTTGTTTCATACTTATAGCAACAACCTCCATTTTCCCAGATGGATCATCCAACAATGTCAAAATATTATCTCTTTGTTGAGGGATCTTTACCACTTCTGTAAAAGGAATATTTATCCTTATCTTACTTAATTCCTCTACAACATTGTATTTTATCTGGGTAGGGCTTGACATCAGGTGTTGCTTCTTACTTCCAACATTATTTGTCACATTTGCATTTTCCTTTTTATCATTCACCTTTTCTTTATCTTTTTCATTTTCCCTTTCAGAGTCATTTTTATTCTTGGCTTTATTTTCAAATGGTCATGTTTGGGAAAAATTCTCTTACAAGTCAGGGTCATTATCTCCTTCTTCAAATATATACATAGGCATCTTCCATCTGTCCATCCGTAAAATTTCAGAGCTTTCATTAGGTAAAAAATGGTTTCCTTGCTCAACCATTTTCTCATCATATACATCATCCATCACAACTTCATTTGGGATTGGTTTCCTGGGAACCCTTTGTCTTTGCATATTATCAGTGTTTTCAAACCTCACTTTTTTTTCTTGGGGAGGATTATTTCTTTTCTTTTGGACCGACATTCTTGGATTTGCTGCATAATTATCTCCCCTTCTTAATCTGGTTATCTCATTTTTCATTTTCCTGATGGTTCTATCCATTTGTGCAATTTCAATTCATTCTTAGTTTCTTGTGTCACCACAGGGTCTACCTTCACATATGGTACGGTTCCCTTAAGAAATACTCCTCCAATTGTTTTATTTTGGATCGGTCATGACTTATGCCCTTCGTTCTTTCTTGAGCTAGAGGCTCCTTGATCATCAATATTTAGGCCTACCAGCTTCCTCTGTACTTTTACCAGGATTAAATCACAGTCAATGCCCATATCAATCATAATTTATTCCATATGAGTGGCCTTAATCATTTCTTCCTCCAAGGTATCCATTTGCTATGTTCTGATAACATATTTTACATTTGGGGGCATTAGATTATTATAACAACTAAGTATCATTGGGTCATTAGGTATTTTATCTTTTGCAATCTTACTCAAGGTTTTTTTAAACATTAGATTAAAATCTTCTATTGTCTCATTCTTCCTCAAACCAATTTGGGTAAAATTAGTGAGAAGGGTATGATATGAAACTCGAGGAGTGAATATAGTTAGGAACATGGCTTCGAGGTCGTTAAATGAGACAAATGACATAGTGGGTAATTTCATATACCATTCATAGGATCGTCTTGATAAGGTTTGAAGAAATAACCTTACCATCACATTGTCATATTCAACACAATGAAAATCACAAACATCAAGAAATAAATTAAGGTGTCTTTTGGCATGAATTGTTCCATCCCTGGAAAATTATTTCAAGGTTCCCTCAGGGAGAACAAGGGGGTCATGTTTCTCACCTCAAATATTTAAGGGGGAATCTCTTACTCTTCTTTGGTTTCAAAATAGTAGGTCTTCTTGATTTCTTCCACCACCGCGTCCACCTCCTTGTCTTTCTTCATTAGGTTCTCTTCGTGGTTCTTCTTGTGGTTGTTTATTCATTCCTTCCATGTCGAGAGAAACTTCAGGAATATGTTTTCCACTTCTTAGAATATAGATTTTCTTTCTTTTACTTATGGTAATGGGTCCCTTATATTCGTAAATATTCAATCCCAATCTTGGTATTGTGTTTCTCGAGCTAATATTTTGTTTCTTCAGTTTTGTCGCTCATCTCTCCTCTATCTATGAAGGATTTCTCTCTCTTCTTATTGGACCAATGTCTTCCAAGATATATCCAATTTTTCTATGGTCTCGGCTGTCGTTATTACCAGATCATTTAGTTGATGTAGGATGCTTCATTTATTATTTAATCCAATTTCCATGTGGGGATGACCATCTTGGGGCAAGGTCATGTATCTTTCAAAAATGTTAAACCTGATTTGAAATTTCAACTAATCCTTAGTATGGTCGCCAAAAATGTTGATGCTTGAATCCTTTAGGAATGAAATGGAAACCTCACGGGGATACAAATCCCCCTACATTTTTATAGAGGTGGCAATCCTATTTGTTTCAAGATTTTCTTAGAATTCTATATTTTCGAAATAATATAGGACTTTGAGAAAGTCCACTGTGAAATTCAAAGAAATGTAAAGATTGCAAGAGAATAAAAGGTTTTGTTTTTTTAAAGAGATTTTATGAGCGATGACGAGGAACCTCACACGTCACATATTTGAAAAAGATACAAAAAATTTCCTCACATCCATCATAGTTAAACTAAATATTTTTTATCACATAAAATAAAATAAGATGGTTTGCATGCATAAGATAACTTTAATAGAGTAAACACATGCGAGGAAAAAATAAATATAATGATGTATCAATCTCAAATATTTATACTCAAAACTGAGAGTTATAAAATACAGTCAAAACTAATCCTGAAATAGTTCTCTTGGTATTTTTGAAAAATACAAAGTCTATTACAAAGCCTTGAAATTTAAATGCATTTGTCCTTAGGACTAGGATTGCGTCTCCTACAAACCATAAAGAAAATATAAACAATAAGTAGGTTGTGGAAATAAGATGGTGGGTGATGAAAGAGTAGAAAGACCTGGAAAGAAGATAAGAATAAGATATCATATTTTGGTTAAAACTTTCTATTCAAAGACGCAGAGTAACTGAAACATCCCCAAAAATAAATTATTATTGAAGTCTGAAAAAATACTTAGGAATTTATTTCCTTTTTTAGTAAATTCGAAATTAGAAAATTGTTTCCGTTTATGGAAATTTTGAATTTCAAATTTAGCAAATTGTAATTTATTTTTAGTGACTGTTGGCCAAAGATTTGATTTTCCCAACCAACTCTTTGACTAGGACACTTCTAAGAAAAAAATATTTTTTATATTTATTGTTGAGAGATGAATGGAACAGCCAGGTTGAAATTAGTTGACCATGACTCCATGAGTCAGGAACATGTTGGAACTACCTCAGGCCTAAATTTTACAACTGGAAAATCAGGAATTTGGCCAATGGAAACCCCTAAAAATCAGGGATTTGTAAAGCTGCAAAAATTTCCAAGGGGAAAAAACCTAGTGTAATGAACCCCATATTGACCACACAAAATTTTTTTTGTTTACATAGTTTTCTTCACATAATAAGGGTACTATTTATGTCATCATGATGTTGATTTGATTATCACTCTCTATAATAACTTTGTTTTAAAATTTTTCTACAAAGTCCTTGTTATAAACTCTTAATTTATCTAATTCACAACAAGATTTCTTAATCGTGTCATAATTAGGAGGTTATAAGGAAAGGATCCCCAAAAATATTTGGCAAAACCCATTCTATTTTTAATCTGTACTCGAATACCTATAGGCTACACACCTAAGGAAAATCTTATAATACATGTTGCAACTCATTATAATGTTAGAAAACTTTAAGTCGCACATAAGTACACATGCAGAGTTATGGAAGGAATGCCTTAAATAATCCTTAAATTATGAAGGACCTCGGGTTGGGTTCCTCTTACACCGGATAGCTAACCTATCTACCAATCTATGGTTATAATTGATGGTTGATTGTAGTGTAGGTACGAGATCCAAAGACGAGTGAAAGGTGACAGCTAAGCTCTGTCTGCTATCTCAGAATTACACTGAGGGGTAAGAACAATTTGGTTCAGATTCAAGTCATGATGGTGTCCCATCGCAACCTCCTTTATGTGGATTAGAAGTGTTACTATCATAAAAGTTAAGTATCTATAAAATCACTAAAAAACAGTCCCACGAATCCCTATGTAATTGTTGGCTTCATACTCCAAGTGTCAAAACACACTGCCATGGTCACATGGAAATCCGTCCTCTGTACCCCTTACATTTACTACGTGGTGAGAAGGAACTGATTAGGGTTAAGGTAGGTTTATTGCTTTGTCATTCATGATTTTTCCCAAAGAGGTTCAGCATGCCCCCTTTCAGAGGGGAAGAATGTGAGTGAAGGAGGTTACTCCATGATGTAACTCTCGGCGCAGACCTATGCCCTGGTAAGTTCTTTAACACAATGTTGAGATAGATAAAAGAAAAGGGATATGAAGAACTTCAGAAAAGTTTAAGCATTCTGGTATTTTGTCAATGGTAGTGTCTTCCCTTTTTGTTTGTCGTGTCTTTCCTTTCGACACTTTCTCTTCATCATTTTTCGAAAAATTTCCCCGTAATCCTGGGAAACGCTTCGTCCCCGAGATTGTTGGTAACCCCTTTTTGGTTATGCATTTTGGGGTCCCTATGTAGTAGCCAACAGAGCCTTTCAGAATTAGGGTTGATCGAAGCATACACCTCTCAATGTGAAAATACCTAAGACGTAGTATAAGTATATCGACTTGTTTTGTTATTCCTACTATTGTTCTTCCTCAAGACATCTTACGGAGATGGGTTGGCTCTGTGTATAGTCAACGATGTGGGTTCTTTTTGTTTCGTAGGAAGATTGTTATATTTCTTTTATATATTTCCCTGAATGAATGGAGTCATCATCCTATAGATTTACCCGACCTTCGGTTGGTCCATCTATTACCATTGTCATATCTTGTTTCCAGGGTATCTTGAATATTTTACTGGGAGTCCTATAGCATAAAAATTTTGTATGTATCATGATGCCATGCAAATCTTGACGGTGATGATTTATTTCCGTTCTTTATACACAATAGCGCGATGAGTCTTCTTTTACTATTGATTTTGTATCTCTATTCCTTATAATTTCAATTCATAACTAAATTATACTTAGCTCGTTAATTGTGTCGATATACTTTGTGAGGAGTCTATAAATTATTTCGTCTACTTTCTATTGTAGCAATGTTTGTACTGTTTCAGGTTACTGGTTTCATTTATCAAACTGTTATTGTCACTAATGATGGTCTTGTTGTTCTGAGGATCCATCAGAGTGGTATTGTGCCCTCCTCCCTTGGACCCAATGTCTAAACAGATAGAAGGTGAAGGAGAAAGGATTTGAACCCGTGTCTTAGCAAGATAAGTATCCTTATGAGAGGGAATCATCGGTTTAATTTTTTACAGTTTTATGGCAATTTACTTTTCTTGGATACTTATCTTTTGAATAAAGACTAATGTTTACAGGGTTTGATTTCTTGTAGGGTCTCTGTCCGTGCAAATATTGGATACCCATCAATGCTTCCAATGCAAAAGGTATTCGGGTTCTGAACCCTCTCACATCTCAGCTAACTCTATAGGTTCCATCGTCGTTTAAGGAGATCATGATTTAAGAAACTCTATTGTAACTAGTTTGAGTCTAATATATCATTCGTTGGAGTAAACCCTTGAGGTTGTTCTTCCATTAATGGTGTTACGCCCGTTTTCCTATATGAGTATTGAGTCTATAATTGAATACATATTCTGGCCATTATGTAATATACTTCTCTCCTTGAAGGGTTAGAAAGATAATCCTGGTCGAATTTACTTAGAATGATAATCTGTGGTAAAATATTTATGTCCTTTAAAATTTGAACACGGTACTTACCATTTATGCTACTCGACTTTGTTCTAAACCATTGGCCTATTGTGTTCACTTTGAATTGGATGAAATATAATGGTTGTTGCTTTAAATAGAGTATTCCAACTCTTATTTATTTAAATTATAGTGAAAGATTGTGTGCCCATCGAATATTTATCATATTCATAGTATAGGAGGAACTTCTTATGAATACATACATACATATAATTGTATATACACATTGTTTTTGCGTAGACAATATATTCTGTAATTCATTATCATGCCTACCCATAGTAATTAGGAATATATTTGTTACATATCTATGGTGGCATTGTATTGAATCAGAGTGGCTTAAATTACACGAAGTGGAAGATAGCGTCTGATTTTCATATATGAATCTGAAGTTGTATTTACAACGAATAACATTGCTCTAAATATATAATTATATATATATATTGGATTTGTTTATGCCAAGATATCTTACTCCAGAAATTGCGATGTACAGGAACTACCCCTGTTGTAGCAGAAACCCAACTAAAAAAAATTTATACTTTGGTCACATAAACCCATTCAATTTTCCTTGGAAGACATTCAATTAATTTCTAACATTCGAACATATTCAAATTCAGTCATCAAGAGTTACTCCAGAATTAGTTTTATAACTACTCTCTTCAGAGGTTTGACTTCACAATGCATATAACCGAACAGTTTTTCGCTCAGGTTATTGTGTACATACAGACTTTAGTAATTTCTCTACATTTGGAACTAATCCATCCCACAGAGATAGAAATAATTAAATTTAGATATAGTAAGTACCTTACATCAGCTATACGACCATTAAAACAGAAAATGGAAGTAATTTCAGTTCAGATCTAACAAGTACAAGACATTAGATAGAAAATCATTTAGGCAGAGAAGGAGTAGAGCAATATATCTAAGCCAACTCGCAGAAAGACAAAGGGAACAACCACATTCCTCCCAACCGTAGAACATAGCATCCAAAATTGCTTGCACAGTTCATCCCCTAGCTTGACCATGAGTCCATGAGGGCGAACTTGGAAAACTCCTCCTCATAAATGTCTTTCCATTCCTGCAGATTACTCTTGCCTCACACTCAATCTGTAGTGTTCATAACAGCAAGAAAACTAGTAGTCTCCTTTCCCCAACATACTAGGCATTGTCTTTCCTCCTCACATATGATATATATCCAAACAGTCGTTTTTGCCTAGGTCTTCCTTCCCCCCTAGGGAATTTTTTCAACTTTCTAAATGCCTAATTTTCAGGGGATTCCAATGGCCAAATATCTGATTTTCCACTTGTAACAATCATCCCAGAGGTGGTTCGCACCTGTTCCCCACTCATGGAGTCATGGTCAGCTGATTTTAACATGATTGTTCCATTTGTCCTCCTACAATTAATATAAAATATCCTATTCTCATACAAGTGTCATAGTCAAATAATTAGTTGGGTTAAATTATATCCCTTCCCAACAGTCACAATCATTTATTACAATTATCAAATTCGAAATTCGGAATTGCCATAAATGGCAAAAAAATTCCAAATTTGAATTTACTAAAAACAGAATAATTTTGCAACAAATTTTAAATTTCAAAAATACTTTATTTTTGGGGATGTCACATCCTTTCCCCCTTCAATAAAACACTTTCATCAATGTTCGTTCCTTTCTTGGAATAGGATTGGATGAGGTTTTCGCAAATCTCCCTCCAACTCCCAAGTGGCCTCTTTAGGACTAAAGTGCTTCCATTGCACCTTTACCTGAGCGACGACTCTATTCCGAAGTGTTCTTTCTCTCCGGTCTAGAATACACAAGGGTTCCACCTGGAATGCACCTTCTGGTTCCACCTGCACCAAATTCCAATCAATCATATGAGTAGGGTCTTGAACATACTTTTTCAACAAAGAAACATGAAATACATTTTGAATTCTTAGATTAGTTGGAAGTGCAAGTTGGTATGCTACAGGTCCAATTCGAGCTAGTATCTCAAAGGGCCCACAAAACCTGGGTGCCAACTTGGCATAGTTCCCTAACTTCAACGGAATTTTCAGGCTTTGACCTTCAAATAAACATGGTCTCCCACTTGAAATTCCARGTGTCTTCTTTTCTRATCTGCATAGCTCTTTTGTCTGTCCTATGCTTCTTTTAAGTTTTGTTGTACCTTCCTTACCACATTATCCATTTCTTGGAGCATCTCTAGTCCAAKCATGAGTCTGTCAGCTGGCTTGTCCCAGCTAATTGGAGTCGTACACTTTCTGTCRTATAATACCTTGAAAGGGATTAACTTAGCCAAAGTTTGGTACCCATTGTTATATGCAAATTCTACCAAGTGTAGATAGTCTTCCCATTTGTTTGGTTTTGTTCTTACGTACATGCATAGCATATCCTCTACRATTTGGTTTGTCCTTTYGGTATGTCCATCCATTTMTGGGTGATAACTCGTAATGAAATTCAAATTATTATTTATCCCTGTAAACAATTCCTTCCAAAAAGAGGATGTGAATTTTACATCTCTATTTGAAATCACCATTTTAGGAATTCCATGCAGTCTAAAAATTTATTTAATGAATATTTCAACAATATTTATAGCTTTAAAAGTAGATTTTACATGAATAAAGTGTGCAGACTTACTGATTTTATCGATTACAACCATGATGGAATCATTTTGTTTCTGAGTTTTAGGCAAACCTGTTATAAAGTCTAGCAATATGGTCTCCCATTTCCATTATGGTACTGGTAATGGTTGTAATAGGCTGGTTGGATGCTGCTTCTCAGCCTTAACCTACTGACAATATTGGCACCTAGCCAAGTATTATGTTGCTTCACCCTTCATACGAGGCCAGTAAAATAGTTTTCTAAGTGTTGTTATCATTTTCTGGTATCCTGGATGGCCAGAATACAGTTCCTTTTGCACTTCGTCCAAGACTATTAATTTTAACTCCGTTGAATCTCGTATGTAAAGTCTACTTTTAAATTGTAATAGGTCATTCTTGTCGATACTTAGATCTGGTTTATCTGAGTTTGGGGTGTTGTTTTGTAATTCTGCCATTATCTTAGTGTAATTTTTTTCATTAATACATGTCGTCCTTATTCTTTGTTCCAGATCACTTTCTACCCTACTAATATTTATCTCAAATAACCCATGTACGCTTCTGCTTAAAGTGTCTACTACCTTATTTTCCTTACCCTTGATATGTCTGACCTCGAAGTTGAATTCTCTTAAGAAGGCTAGCCATCTTGCTTGCCTTGCATTAAGATCTGTTTGGCTAAACAAATATTTCACACCGCTATTATCCATCAATAGTATAAATTTTCTACCCATTATGTAGTGTCACCACATTTTTAAGACGTGTATTACCGCTGCCAATTCTAAGTCATGAGTGACATCATTTCACTCATGTTCTTTTAATTTCCGGGACTCATAACAAATCACGTGTCCTTCCTAAGTTAGGACACCACCTAGTCCTTCTTTACTTGCATCAACACATACAGTGAAGTCTTTATCTGGGTCTGCTACCTTCAATATGGGTGCACTTGTCAATAATTCCTTTAGTTTGTTAAAACTGTCTTGACACTTTTGTGACCAGTTAAACTTGGTCCCTTTCTTTTGTAATGACGTGATGGGGTAGGTTATCTTGGAGAACCCTTCTATAAATCTGTGATAATAAACAGTGATTCCCATGAATGACCGAATATCCGCTACATCCTTAGGTACCAACCACTCTATGATGGATTTTGTTTTCTCAGGGTCTACGACAATGCCTTCTTCTGAAATTACATGTCCTAGATATTGTATTTTCTTTTGATAAAAGTCACACTTAGCAAACTTGGCGTACAATTTTTTCTTCATCAACGTTTGTAGAAATATTCTTAGGTGTTCTTCATGTTCTTCCTCCATTTTAGAGTTGACCAAAATGTCATCAATACATATTAGTAATAACTTGTCTAAGTATTGACTGAAAATAATGTTCATCAGGCACATAAATGTGGTTGGTGCGTTAGTGAGTCCGAAAGGTATGACTACGAATTCATAGTGTCCATATCTTGTTTGAAAAGTTGTTTTGCTTATATCTTCATCCTTTATCCTAACTTAATGATAACCAGATCGTAAATCTAATTTCAAAAAGATCTTGGCCCCACCTACTTGATCAAACAAATCATTTATCCTAGGTAAGGGGTACTTATTCTTAATAGTCATTTTATTCAATTTTCTATAATCTATACAAAGTCTTAGAGGACCGTCATTCTTTTTCACAAAGAGGACTGGTGCCCCCCATGGTGAAACACTTAGTCTAACATACTCTTTGTCCAACAATTCCTGTAATTGTATTTTTAATTATGTCAGTTCTGGTAGACTCATTTGGTAAGGTGCTTTTGAGATAGGGGCTAAACCAGGTAGTAGGTCTATGGAGAAGTCTATTTCCCTTCTCGGAGGTAATTTTGTTATCTCATCCACAAACATGTCTCTAAATTCACGTAGGACAACAAAGTCTTCTAACTTTGGCTTATCTTATTTTTCTAACAGATTCGTTAATTGGATGGCGTAAATTTGACATCCCTTTCGCATACATTTCTTCAGTTGCATCGCTGAAACTTGTCTGACTGATACAGGTTTTGGTATACCTTGGGTTGTTCTAGTAGTACCAAAATCGACTTTATAGTTAAGTATATTTGTATAACAATCTAGTATTTCTTTGTGCTGCTCTAACCAATCCATCCCGATAATCATATCGTAAGATCCTAGTGGTAGGATGTTCAGATTTGTTCTTATATTTTGACCATCTAAGCTGAACTTAAAATAAAAAATAAATTCAACTACTTTCCTTTTAGTTCTTGTTGCTAGTTGTACATGCCATGATTTTTCATGCTTAAGTTTCTTAATTTTATTTGACTTTACTACATCATGAGTAATATAACTTAACGTAGCTACAGGGTCAATTAAAAAAGAAATTCAAGTGCCATTGATTTTACCTTCGATTTCTACCATAGAGGACTGGTGGTCAGCTTGTCGGCCATCTATGGCTGCATTTATCCGATGCAGGCTTCTGCCCATGCCACCCACCATCGAGGCTTCCTGCAAATTATGAACAACATCTATGTTTGTTGAATTTAAATGTGGACAGTTCCTCCTTAGATGAGGTTCTCCACATTCCCAACACTTTAATGGTTAGTAGGGGTTGCCCCCAAACTTCTTCATCCCCATATTTACCGGTTTACCACTGCCTTGCGTATTCGGATGGTTGGAGTGAAAATATTTTCTCATAAATCTTTTTGCCACATTCTGATAAGGAGTTGGTTGGTATCCCTTCTTCTGCTAGTTCATTCAATCTTGTTTCTTATCCTTCCAGGCTTTGGGAAACTCTACCCATTGTTTATATTGGTCATAGCACATTCTCTCTTTCCTGAATACTTCACTCAAGGATTTGGGGTTGTCAAACTCAATTTTGTCCCTGTAGGACTGTGGTAAACAACTTAAGAATCATTGGATTTTTACCTTATCCTCTCGGATGTATGGTACGAACCTTAGTAGTTCCATAAATTTAGTTATAAGGTCCTCCATCGTCATTTGTCCAAGTCATAACTCATAAAATTCTTTCATTTCCTTTCATAATAGCTTTCAGAAACGTATTGTTTCTTGAAATACTTCTTAAATTCAGACCATTCCAATTGTTTCTCCTTTAGGCCCTTGGCCAATTTCAAGTCTTGCCACCAAATGTTGGCCTTCCCTTTCAGATTGTAGATGGCCATTATGACCTTCATATTGTTGTAATAGTTGTAGATCTAGAATCAGTTTTTGATGTCTAATAACCATGCCTCAGCTTCTTTTCCTATCCTGGATTCTCCATCAAAGGTAGCTGGTTTAATGTTTTTAAACTCTCCTTCAAGGTGGTCTACTTGTTTTCTTTTTCTGTCTGTTTTAGTTTTGTCTTCATCTGAAGGTATTCGTTCAGATGAGTTGTCTTCTTTTTCTGTTTACGACCCAGAGTTCTTGGAGGCCCTTTTGCTGACCTCTTCATTGTGGTTGTCATCCTTTGGGATTTTCTTGGTCACTATACTGCGCAAGAGGACTTCATTTATCTCTTGCTATTCCTGCTGTGCTTTCTTCAATTTCTCATTGTCTGCTTTGAAAACCTGCAGCTCAACAATAAGATTCCTCATTATTTCCAATACTTCTTTAGGAGAGCTTTTGTCACTATTCTGTCTTGGATCTCCATGAGGTCCTTGATTTGGATTTCCTTCCATTCTGATTTCTGCATTGTTTGGAGCTGCCATGGTCGACACAAAACATAAAAAAAAAATATGTTTGTAACAATCAAGGTTTATTAGTTTTTTGCATAAGTATAATATATGTCAAGAATTTAATGTGGCCCTTTTCAAGGCACAGTGTTGTAAACGTTTCTCTGATAGCATATGTAATGAACCCCATTTGACCACCAAAAACAAATTTTGTTTACATAGTTTTTTTGGTAGAATAAGGGTCCTAGTTATGCCATCATGATGTTGATTTGATCATCACTCTCTATAATAACTTTGTTTTAAAATTCTACTACAAAGTCCTTGTTATAAACTCTTAATTTATCTAATTCACCACAAGATTTCTTAATCGTTTCATGATTAGGAGGTTATAATGAAAGGATCCCCAAAACTATTTAGCACACCCCCTTATGTTTTTAATATGTACTCAAATACCTATAGGCTACGCACCTAAGGAAAATCTTATAATACATGTTGCAGCTCATTATAATGTCATAGGACTTTAAGTTGCGCATAAGTACACTTGTGGAGTTATGGTAGGAATGACTTAAATAATCCTTAAATTATGAAGGACCTGGGGTCGGGTTCCTCTTACACTAGACAACTAAGCTAACTACAAAACTCTGGTTAGAATTGACGATTGATTGTAGTGCAGGTATGAAATCCAAAGGCGAGTGAAAGGTGACAACTAATCTCTGTCTGTTGTCTCAGAATTGCATCGAGGGGTAAGAACAATTTGGTTCAGATTCGAGTCATGATGGCGTCCCATCGCAACCTCCTTTACATGGATTAAAAGTGTTACTGTCGTAATAGTTAAGGCTCTATAAAATCACTAAAAAACCATCCCACGAATCCCTATGTAATTGTTGGATTCATACTCCAAGTCTCAAAAAACACTGCCATGGTCACATGGCAATCCGTCCTCCGTACCCCTTACATTTACTACAAGGTGACAAGGTACTGATTAGGGTTAAGGTAGGTTTATTGCTTTGTCATTCCTGATTTTTCTCGAAGAGGTTTGGCATGCCCCCTTTCAGAGGGGAAGACTGTGAGTGAAGGAGGTTACTCCATGATGTAACTCTCGTCATGGCCCTATGCCCTGGTAAGTTCTTTAACACAATGTTGAGATAGATAAAAGAAAAGGGAGATGAAGAACTTCGGAAAAGGTTAAGCGTTCTGGTATTTTGTCAATGGTAGTGTCTTCCCTTTTTGTATGTCATGTCTTTCCTTTCGGCACTTTCTCTTCATCACTTTTTGAAAAATTTCCCCATAATCCTGGGAAACGCTTCCTCCCCGAGATTGTTGGTAACCCCTTTTTGGTTATGCATTTTTGTGTCCCTCTGTAGTAGCCAATGAAGCCTTTCGAAATTAGGGTTGATTGAAGCATATGCCTCTCACTGTGAAAATACCTAAGATGTAGTATAAGTATATCGACTTTTTTTGGTATTCCTGCTATCATTCTTCCTCAAGACACCTTGTGGAGATGGGGTGGCTCTGTGTATAATCAACGACGTGGGTTCTTTCTGTTTGGTAGGAACATTGTTATATTCCTTTTATCTATTTCCTTGAGTGAATGGAGTCATCATCCTGTCTCTTTACCCGACCTTCGTTTGGTCCTTCTATTACCATTGTCATATGTTATTTCCAGGGTATCTTGAATATTTTACTAGGAGTCCTTTAGCATAAACATTTCGTATGTATCATGATGCCATGTAAATCTTGACGACGATGATTTATTTTCTTTCTTTATACACCACAGCGCGATGAATCTGCTTTTACTGTTGATTGTGTATCTCTATTCATTATAATTTCGATTCATAACTAAATTATACTTAGGTCGTTAATCGTGTCGATATACTATGTGAGGAGTGTATAAATTATTTCGTCTTCTTTCAATTGTATCAAGGTTTGTACTATTTCAGGTTACGGGTTTAATTTATGAAATTGTTATTGTCACTAATGATGGCCTTGTTGTTCCGAGGACCCATCAGAGATGGTACCGCATCCTCCTCCTTTGGTCCGAACGTCTAAACAAATAGTAGGCGAAGGGGCAAGGATTTGAACCCATGTCTCAACAAGATACGTATCTTTCTGAAAGGGAATCATCGGTTTAATTTTTTATAGTTTTATGGCAATTTACTTTTCTTGGATACTTATCTTTTGAATAAAGACTAATGTTTACAGGGTTTGATTTCTTGTAGGGTCTTTGTCCATGAAAATCTTGGATACCCGTTATTGCCTCTAGCTCAAAATGTATTCAGGTTCCAAACCCTCTCACATCTTGGTTAACTCTACATGTTCTATTGTCGTTTAAGGAGATCATGATTTAACCAACTCTGTTGTAACTAGTTTGAGTCTACTATATCGTTCGTTGGAGTAAACCCTTGAGGTTGTTCTTCCATTAATGGTATTACGCCAGTTTTCCTATATGAGTATTGAGTCTATAATTGAATACATATTCTGGCCATTCTGTAATAAACTTCTCTCCTTGAAGGGTTAGAAAGACAATC
>SNQJ01S0040467.1:39034-56386 GCA_010110895.2 Picea sitchensis | reverse complement strand
AGTTATGATGTTACCTATAAATAGGATGGTATTTCTAAATATGATGTCAATTTTAGTGCATTACTATTGGACCTTAGTGAATGATTTTATCTTGTAAGGTCCTTATGATCGTAGTGGTTGTAGCATATAAGAGGTATGATAACAGTAAAATCATGGTCCGGATCATGACATAAATGATAGATGGTTAATGTTTCATGACAAAGTTATTGTAACTTTTAATTATTGTAATAACATACGTGGTGCAATAACCTGGAATTATGTAACATAATTACCCAAGTTAGTATATCGGGGTGGTTGTTCTTTAGATATTGTGAACTTGGGTGTTCATTGTCAGAGTCCCTGTCACGCGCCTTCCGTAAGGGGCGCAATTGTTCTTCTTATTATGTCATACTTGATTGTGGTCAGTTGGTTGCTTGGTCTGTTGTGTCGGGTGATATGTAGACACCTCCATGCTCCTCAGAACAGTCGCCAGCCCTGAGAACTTAAATGGTTAAAATCGATGGGAACCTAGGCTTGAGCGTTGATTATGTGTCTTGGAGGTCCTAACCTTGTAGGGTAGGACGGGCGGGTGGTCAGTTTACTTTTGTCGCTAAATGTTTGCGTTGTGCACCTTATGCCTATGGTCGTATATTGTTTGCAGTTACTCGTCGTGTGCCTTCAGTCTTCTTGTGATGAACATCGTGGTTGCGTCTTGTTGGTTGTCAAGGGGCGACGTAGAGTCAAGTGTGTTGTTACTTCTACACGCGCGCACACACCTTAAACAAAAAAAAAAATTCACCTGCTACAGAGTTGTTGTCGTAATGATGAGGTTCGTTACAGGGTAACCATTGAGCCCACTGATTTTTCTTTTTCGACGAAAACCACCTCAAATATGTTTCCAAACACTTCTTGACAACTTTCGTTTGACCATCAGTCTGGGGACGATAAACTATGCTGAGATGAAATTGGGTGCCTTGTATCTTGAACATTGCTTTCCCAAAATTGCTTGTGAAAGTTGGGTCGCAATTAGAAACAATAGAGTGCAGCATGCCATGAAGCTTGAAGACCTGACCCATGAAAATTTGAGCCACCGTGGATGTTGTAAATGGGTGTTGAAGAGCGTGGAAATGAGCATAGTTGGAAAAGCGATCAACAACCACCATGATGAATGATTTATTTCCCGATTTGTGTAAGTCGGTAATAAAATCCATAGAGATATCCTTCCAAATAGCAGGTGGAATCGAAAGCAATTGTAGTGTGCCCAGAGATTTGACTGTTTCTCCCTTGTTGCGTTGACACCCATCACATTCAGTGAAAAAATTACAAATGTCATGTTTCATACTGTAATGAACCCCATATTGACCACAAAAAAAAACTTTTGTTACATAGTTTTCTTGGTTATGCCATCATGACGTTGATTTGATCATCACTCTCTATAATAACTTTGTTTTAAAATTCTATTACAATGTTCTTGTTATAAACTCTTAATTTCTCTAATTCACCACAAGATTTCTTAATCATGTCATGATTAGAAGGTTATAAGGAAAGGATCCCCAAAACTATTTGGCAAACCCCCTTCTGTTTTTAATCTATACTCGAATACCTATAGGCTGCACAAATAAGGAAAATCTTATAATACATGTTGCAGCTCATTATAATGTCACAAGACTTTAAGTCGCGCATAAGTACACCTATGGAGTTATGGCAGGAATGCCTTAAATAATCCTTAAATTATGAAGGACCTGGGGTCGGCTTCCTCTTACACCGGACAGCTAACCTAACTACCAAGCTCTGGTTAGAATTGATGGTTGATTGTAGTGCAGGTACGAGATCCAAAGGCCAGCGAAAGGTGACAGCTAAGCTTTGTCTGTTGTCTCGGAATTACACCGAGGGGTAAGAACAATTTGGTTCAGATTCAAGTCCTGATGGTGTCCCATCGCAACCTCCTTAACGTGGATTAGAAGTGTTACTCTCATAAAAGTTAAGGATCTGTAAAATCACTAAAAACCGTCCCACGAATCCCTATGTAATTGTTGGCCTCATACTCCAAGTGTCAAAACACTCTTCCATGGTCACATGGCAATCCGTTCTTCTCACCCCTTACATTTACTATGAGGTGACAAGGTGTCGATTAGGGTTAAGGTAGGTTTATCTCTTTGTCATTCCTGAGTTTTCCCGAAGAGGTTCGGCATGCCCCTTTTCAGAGGTGAAGACTATGAGTGAAGGAGGTTACTCCATGATGTAACTCTCGGCGTGGCCCTATGCCCCGGTAAGCTCTTTAACACAATGTTGATATAGATCAAATAAAAGGGAGATAAAGAACTTCAGAAAAGGTTAAGTGTTATGGTATTTTGTCAATGGTAGTGCTTTCCCTTTTTGTCTATTGTGTCTTTCCTTTCAGCGCTTTCTCTTCATCATTTTTCGAAAAATCGCCCTGTAATCCTTGGAAATGCTTCCCCCCTGAGATTGTTGGTAACCCATTTTTGGTTAGGCATTTTGGGGTCCCTATGTAGTAGCCAATAGAGCCTTTTGGAATTAGGGTTGATCGAAGCATACGCCTCTCACTGTGAAAATACCTAAGACGTAGTATAAGTATATCGACTTGTTTTGTTATTCCTGCTATTGTTCTTCCTCAAGACATCTTACGGAGATGGGTTGGCTCTGTGTATAGTCAATGATGTGGGTTCTTTCTGTTTGGTAGGAAGATTGTTATATTCCTTTTATCTATTTCCCTGAATGAATGGAGTCATCATCTTGTAGCTTTATCCGACCTTCGGTTGGTCCTTCTATTACCATTGTCATATCTTGTTTCCGGGGTATCTTGAATATTTTACTGGGAGTCCTGTAGAATAAACATTTCGTATGTATAATGATTCCATGTAAATCTTGACGACGATGATTTATTCTCGTTCTTTATACACCACAACTCTGCTTTTACTGTTGATTTTGTATCTTTGTTCGTTATAATTTTGATTTATAACTAAATTATACTTAACTCATTAATCATGTCGATATACTATGTGAGGAGTCTATAAATTATTTCATCTGCTTTCTATTGTAGCAAGGCTTGTATTGTTTTCAAGTTACGGGTTTCATTTATCAAACTATTAATGTCACTAATGATGGGCCTTGTTGTTCCGAGGACCCATCAGAGATGGTACCGCGCCCTCCTCCCTTGGACCGACCGTCTAAACAGATAGCAAGCGAAGGGGAAAAGATTTGAACCCGTGTCTCAACAAGATAAGTATCTTTCTGAAAGGGAATCATCGGTTTAATTTTTATTTTTTTTTAGTTTTATGGCAATTTAATTTTCTTGGATACTTATCTTTTGAATAAAGACTAATGTTTATAGGGTTTGATTTCTTGTAGGGTCTCTGTCCGTGCAAATATCGTATACCTGTCACTGCCTCTAGCGCAAAAGGTATTCGGGTTCTGAACCCTCTCACATCTCGGATAATTCTACAAGTTCTATC
This sequence comes from Picea sitchensis, assembly GCA_010110895.2. Classification (NCBI taxonomy): domain Eukaryota; kingdom Viridiplantae; phylum Streptophyta; class Pinopsida; order Pinales; family Pinaceae; genus Picea; species Picea sitchensis. The sequence continues at coordinate 52,934 of SNQJ01S0040467.1, read as the reverse complement.
ATTGTTTAAGGAGATCATGATTTAACCAACTCCGTTGTAACTAGTTTGAGTCTACTGTATCGTTCATTGGAGTAAACCCTTGAGGTCTTTCTTCCATTAATGGCGTTATGCCAGATTTCCTATATGAGTATTGAGTCTGTAATTGAATACATATTCTGGACATTATGTAATATACTTCTCTCCTTGAAGGGTTAGAAAGACAATCCTAGTCAAATTTACTCAAAATGATAATCTGTGGCAAAGTATTTATGTCCTTTAAAATTTGAACATGGTACTTACCATTTATGCTACTCGACTTTGTTCTAAACCATTGGCCTAACTTGTTCTCATAAAAGTGTCATAGTCAAATAGTTAGTTGGGTCAAATCAGATCCATGTCCAACAATCACAATAATTTATTACAATTATCAAATTCGAAATTCGAAATTGCCATAAATGGAAAAAAAATTCCAAATTTGAATTTACTAAAAACGGAATAATTTTCCAACAAATTTTAAATTTCAAAAATACATTATTTTTGGGGATGTCACATCCTTCCCCCCTTCAATAAAACACTATCCTCAGTGTTCATTCCTTTCTTGGAACAGGATTGGATGAGATTTCCGCAAATATCCCTCGAACTCCCAAGTGGCCTCCTCGGGACTAAAGTGCTTCCATTGCACCTTTACCTGAGCGAAGGCTCTGTTCCGAAGTGTTATTTCTCTCCGGTCCAGAATATGTAGGGGTTCCACCTAGAACTTGCCTTCTGGTTCCACCTGCACCAAGTTCCAATCAATCATATGAGTAGGGTCATGAACATACGTTTTCAACAAAGAAACATGAAATACAATGTGAATTCTTAGATTAGTTGGAAGTGCAAGTTGGTATGCTACAGGTCCAATTCGAGCTAGTATATTGAAGGGCCCACAAAACTTGGGTTCCATCTTGGCACAGTTCCCTAACTTCAACGAAATTTTTCGGGCTTTGACCTTCAAATAAACATGGTCTCCCACTTGAAATTCCAAGTGTCTTCTTTTCTGATCTGCATAGCTCTTTTGTCTGTCCCGTCCTTCTTTTAAGTTTAGTTGTACCTTCCTTACCATGTTCTCCATTTCTTGGAGCATCTCTGGTTCAATAATGAGTCTGTTAGTCGGGTTGTCCCAGCTAATTGGAGTCGTACACTTTCTGTCGTACAATACCTAGAAAGGGCTTAACTTAGTCGATGTTTGGTACCCATTGTTATATGCAAATTCTACCAAGTGTAGATCGTCTTCCCACTTGTTTGGTTTTGTTATGAGGTACATGCAAAGCATATCCTCTACGATTTGGTTTGTCCTTTCAGTCTTTCCATCCATTTGTGAGTGATAAATCGTACTGAAATTCAAATTAGTATTTATCCCTGCAAACAATTCCTTCCAAAAAGCGGATGTGAATTTTACATCTCTATCTGAAATCACCATTTTAGGAATTCCATGCAGTCTAAAAATTTCTTTCATGAATATTTCAGCAATATTTATAGCTTTAAAACTAGACTTTACAAGAATAAAGTGTGTAGACTTATTGAGTTTATCGATTACAACCATGATAGAATCATTTTGGTTTCTGAGTTTTAGGAAAACCTGTTATAAAGTCCATCGATATGGTCTCCTATTTCCATTCTAGTACTGGTAATGGTTGTAATAGGCCGGTTGGATGTTGGTGCTCGGCCTTAACATGCTAACAATCTTGGCACCTAGACAAGTATTTTGTTGGTTTGCCCTTCATACTAGGCCAGTAAAATAGTTTTCTAAGTGTTGTTATCGTTTTTTGGTATCCTGGATGGCCAGAATATGGTTTCGTATGCACTTTATCCAAGACTATTAATTTTAACTCCGTTGAATTTGGTATGTAAAGTCTTTTTTTAAGTCGTAATAATCAATTCTTGTCGATACTTAAATCGGGTTTATCTGAGTTTGTTGTGATGTTTTGTAATTCTGCCATTATCTTAGTGTAATTTTCATCGTTAATACCTGCCATCCTTATTCTTTGTTACAGATCACTTTCTGCCCTGCTGATATTTTTCTCAAATAACCCATGTACTCTTCTGCTTAAAGCGTCTACTACCTTATTTTCCTTACCCTTTATATGTCTGACCTCGACGTCGAATTCGCTCAAGAAGGCTAGCCATCTTGCTTGCCTTGCATTAAGATCTGGTTGGCTAAAATGATATTTCACACCGCTATTATTCGTCAATAGTAGAAATTTTCTCCCCATTATGTAGTGTCGCCACATTTTTAAGGTGTGTATTACCGTTGCCAATTCTAAGTCATGAGTGAAGTAATTTCACTCATGTTATTTTAATTTCCGGGACTCATAACAAATGATGTGTCCTTCCTGAGTTAGGATGCCACCTAGTCCTTCTTTATTTGCATCAACACATATGGTGAAGTATTTATTTGGGTCTGCTACCTTCAATATGGGTGGAGTTGTCAATAATTCCTTTAGTTTGTTAAAAATGTCTTGACACTTCTGTGACCAGTTAAACTTGGTCCCTTTCTTTTGTAATGACATGATGGGGTAGGCTATCTTGGAGAACCCCTCTATAAATCTGCGATAATATCTGGTGATTCCCATGAATGAATGGATATCCGCTACATCCTTAGGTACCAACCACTCTATGATGGCTTTTATTTTCTCAGGGTCTACGGCATTGCCTTCTGCTAAAATTACATGTCCTAGATATTGTATTTTCTTTTGATAAAAGTCACACTTATCAAACTTGGCGTATAGTTTGTGCTTCCTCAATGGTTGCAGAGCTATTCTTAAGTGTTCTTCATGTTCTTCCTTTGTTTTAGATTAGACCAAAATGTCGTCCATAAATATTAGTATGAACTTGTCTAAGTGTTGACTAAAAATACTGTTCATCAGGAACATAAATGTGGCTAGTGCGTTAGTGAGCCCGAAAGGTATGACTATGAATTCATAGTTTCCATATCTTGTTCGAAAACATGTTTTGTTTATATCTTCATCCTTTATCCTAACTTGATGATAACCACATCGTAAATCCAATTTCGAAAAGATCTTGGCCCCGCCTACTTGATCAAACAGGTCATTTATCCTAGGTAAGGGGTACTTGTTCTTAATAATCATTTTATTCAATTGTCTATAATCAATACAAAGTCTTAGAGTACCGTCTTTCTTTATCACAAAGAGGACTGGTGCCCCCCATGGTGAAACAGTCGGTCTGACATACTCTTTGTCCAACAATTCCTGTAATTGTATTTTTAATTATGTCAGTTCTGGTAGACTCATTCGGTAAGGTGCTTTTGAGATAGGGGCTGAACCAAGTAGTAGGTCTATGGAGAAGTCTATTTCCCTTATCGGAGGTAATTCTGGTATCTCATCCACAAGCATGTCTCTAAATTCACATAGGATAACGAAGTCTTCTAACTTTGGCTTATCTTCTTTTTCTAACAGATTCATTACTTAGATGGCGTAAACTTGACATCCCTTTCGCATACTCTTCTTGAGTTGCATTGCTGAAACTTGTCTGACTGATACAGGTTTTGGTATACCTTCGGCTATTCTAGTAGTCCCAAAAGCGTCTTTATAGTTAAGTATCTTTGTATAACAATCTAGTACTGCTTTGTGCTGCTCCAACCAATCCATCCTGATAATCATATTGTAATATCCTAGTGGTAGGATGTTCAAATTTGTTCTTATATTTTGACCATCTAAGATGAACTCAAAATCAGAAATAAAGTCAACTACTTTCCTTTTAGTTCATGTTTCTAGTTGTACCAACCATGATTTCTCGTGCTTCAGTTTCTTAAGTTTATTTGACTTTACTATATCAGGAGTAATATAACGTAACGTATCTCTAGGGTCAATTAAACTAGAAATTCGAGTGCCATTTATTTTACCTTCGATTTCTACCATAGAGAGTTGGTGGTCAGCTTGCCAGCCATCTATGGTTGCATTTATCTGATGCAGGCTTCTGCCCATGTCACCCACCATCGAGGCTTCCTGCAAATTATGAACAACAACTTTGTTGCTAAATTTAAACATGGATAGTTCCTCCTTAGATGAGGTTCTCCACATTCCCAGCACTTTAATAGTTCATGGGGGCTATCCTCGAACTTATTCGTCCCCAGATTTACCGATTTACCGCTACCTTGCGTATTCGGATGGCTGGAGTGAAAATCTTTTCTCATAAATCTTTTTGTTGCATTCCAATAAGGAGTTGGTTGGTATCCCTTCTTCCATTGGTTCATTCAATCTTGTTTCTTATCTTTCTGGCTTTGGGAAACTCTACCCACTATTTATACTGGTCATAGCACATTCATGCTTTCCTGAATACTTCACTCAAGGATTTGGGGTTGTCAAACTCAATTTTGTCCCTGTAGGACTGTGGTAAATAGCTTAAGAATCATTGTATTTTTACCTTATCCTCCTGGATGTATGGTACGAACCTTAGTAGTTCCAGAAATTTATTTATAAGGTCCTCCATCGTCATTTGTCCAAGTCGTAACTCATAAAATTATTTCATTTTACTTTCATAATAGCTTTCAGAAAGGTATTGTTTCTTGAAATACTTCTTAAAGTCAGACCATTCCAACTGTTTCTCCTTTAGTTCCTTGGCCAATTTCAGGTCTTTCCACCAAATGTTGGCCTTCCCTTTCAGATTGTAGATGGACATTCTGACCTTCATATTGTTGGAATAGTTGTAGATCTGGATGTAATTTTTTATGTCTAACAACCATGGCTTAGCTTCTTCTCCAATCCTGGATTCTCCATCAAAGGTAGCCGGTTTAATTTTTTTAAACTCTCCTTCAAGGTGGTCTACTTGTTTTCTTTTTTCTGTCTCTTTTAGTTTTGTCTTCAGCTGAAGGTGTTCCTTCTAACGAACTGTCTTCTTTTTTTGTTTCTGACGCAAAGTTCTTGGAGGCCCTTTTTCTGACCTCTTCATCGTGGTTGTCCTCCTTTGGGATATTCTTGTTCACTATATTGCGCAGCAGGACTTCATTTATCTCTTGTTGTTCCTGTTGTGCTTTCTTCAATTTCTCATTGTCTTCTTTGAAAACCTACAACTCAACAATAAGATTCCTCATTGTTTCCAGAACTTCCATAAGAGAGATTTCGTCACTATTCTATCTTGGATCTCCATGAGGTCCCTATTCTGGATTTCCTTCCATTCTGATTTCTGCATCGTTCGGAGCTGCCATGGTTGACACAAAACAGAAAAAAAAATTCTGTTTGTAACAATCAAGGTTTAATAGTTTTTGCATAAGTAGAATATATGTCAAGAATTTAATGTGGCCCTGTTCAATGCCCAGTGTTGTAAACTTTTCTCTGATACCATATGTAATGAACCCCATATTGACCACCAAAAAAAAAATTTGTTACATAATTTTCTTGGTTATGCCATCATGATGTTGACTTGATCATCACTCTCTATAATAACTTTGTCTTAAAATTTTATTACAATGTCCTTGTTATAAACTTTTAATTTCTCTAATTCACCACAAGATTTCTTAATCGTGTCATGATTAGGAGGTTATAAGGAAAGGATCCCCAAAACTATTTGGAAAACCCCCTTCTGTTTTTAATCTATACTCGAATACCTATAGGCTGTGCACCTAAGGAAAATCTTATAATACATGTTGCAGCTCATTATAATGTCATAAGACTTTAAATTGCGCATAAGTACACCTATGGAGTTATGGCAGGAATGACTTAAATAATCCTTAAATTATGAAGGACTTGGGGTCAGCTTCCTCTTACACCAGACAACTAACCTAACTACCAAGCTCTGGTTAGAATTGACGGTTGATTATAGAGCAGGTATGAGATCCAAAGGCCAACAAAAGGTGACAATTAAGCTCTGTCTGTTGTCTCGGAATTACACCGAGGGGTAAGAACAATTTGGTTTAGATTCGAGTCATGATGGTGTCCCATCGGAACCTCCTTTACGTGGATTAGAAGTGTTACTGTCGTAAAAGTTAAGGCTCTATAAAATCACTAAAAATCATCCCATGAATCCCTATGTAATTGTTGGCCTCATACTCCAAGTGTCAAAACACTCTTCCATGGTCACATGGCAATCTGTCCTCTGCACCCCTTACATTTACTATGAGGTGACAAGGTGTCGATTAAGGTTAAGGTAGGTTTATCGCTTTGTCATTCCTGAGTTTTCCCGAAGAGGTTCGGCATGCCCCCTTTCAGAGGTGAAGACTGTGAGTGAAGGAGGTTACTCCATGATGTAACTCTTGGCGCGGCCCTATGCCCTAGTAAGTTCTTTAACACAATGTCAAGATAGATAAAAGAAAAGGGAGATGAAGAACTTCGGAAAAGGTTAAGCGTTTTGGTATTTTTTCAATGGTAGTGTTTTCCCTTTTTGTCTGTCGTGTCTTTCCTTTTAGCACTTTCTCATCATCATTTTTCGAAAAATCACCCCGTAATCCTGGGAAACGCTTCCTCCCTAAGATTGTTGGTAACCCCTTTTTGGTTAGGCATTTTGGGATCCCTCTGTAGTAGCCAACGGAGCCTTTCGTAATTAGAGTTGATCGAAGCATATGCCTTTCACTGTGAAAATACCTAAGACGTAGTATAAGTATATCGGTTTGTTTTGTTATTCCTGCTATCATTCTTCCTCAAGACATCTTACGGAGATGGGTTGGCTCTATGTATAGTCAACGATGTGGGTTCTTTCTATTTGTTAGGAAGATTGTTATATTCTTTTTATCTATTTCCCTGAATGAATGGAGTCATCATCCTATAGCTTTATCCGACCTTCATTTGGTCCTTCTATTACCATTGTCATATATTGTTTCTAGGGTATCTTGAATATTTTACTGGGAGTCCTGTAGCATAAACATTTCGTATGTATCATGATGCCATGTAAATCTTGACAACGATGATTTATTTATGTTCTTTATACACCACAACGTGATGACTCTTCTTTTACTGTTGATTTTGTATCTCTATTCGTTATAATTTCGATTCATAACTGAATTATACATAACTCGTTAATCGTGTCGATATACTGTGTGAGGAGTCTATAAATTATTTCGTCTGCTTTCTATTGTAGCAAGGTTTGTACTATTTTCAAGTTACAGGTTTCATTTATCAAACTGTTAATGTCACTAATGATGGGCCTTGCTGTTCCGAGGACCTATCAGAGATGGTACTAGGCCCTCCTCCCTTGCCCCAAATGTATAAACAGATAGCAGGTGAAGGGGCAAAGATTCGAACCCGTGTCTCAACAAGATAAGTATATTTATGAAAGGGAATCATCAGTTTAATTTTATTTTTTTAGTTTTATTGAAATTTACTTTTCTTGGATACTTATCTTTTGAATAAAGACTAATGTTTATAGGGTCTGATTTCTTATAGGGTCTCTGTCCGTGCAAATCTCGAATACCCGTCACTGCCTCTAGTGCAAAAGGTATTCGGGTTCTGAACCCTCTCACATCTTGGCTAACTCTACATGTTCTATTGTCGTTTAAGGATATCATGATTTAACCAACTCTGTTTTAACTAGTTTGAGTCTACTGTATCGTTCGTTGGAGTAAACCCTTGAGGTCATTCTTCCATTAATGGTGTTACGCCAGTTTTTCTATATGAGTATTGATCCTGTAATTGAATACATATTCTGGCCATTATGTAATACACTTCTCTCCTTGAAGAGTTAGAAAGACAATCCTGGTCGAATTTACTCAGAATGATAATCTGTGGCAAAGTATTTATGTCCTTTAAAATTTGAACATGGTACTTACCATTTATGTTACTCGACTTTGTTCTAAACCATTGGCCTAACTTGTTATAGAAAGGAAAAGAGGTTTACCATACTTTAATAATGGCTCCACTGGTATCTTTGGCCTACTGTGTTCACTTTGAATTGGATGAAATATAATGGTTGTTTCTTTAACTAGTGTATTCCAACTCTTATTTATTTAAATTATAGTCAAAGATTGTGTGTCTGTCGAATATTTATCATATTCATAGTATAGGAGGAACTTATTATCAATACATACATACATATAATTGTATATACGCATTTGTTTTGTGTAGACGATATATTCTGTAATTCATTATCATGCCTACCCATAGTAATTAGGAATATATTTGTTACAGATCTATGGTGGAATTGTATTGACTCAGAGTGGCTTAAATTTACATGAAGTGGTAGATAGCATCTGATTTTCATTTATGAATCTGAAGTTGTATTTACAGCAAATAAACTTACTCTAAATACATATTTATATATAGATTCAATTTGTTCATGCCTAGATATGTTACACCAGAAATTGCGATGTACAGGAATTACCTCTGTTATAACAGAAACCCAACCACATAAATTTTATACTTTGGTCACATAAACCTTTCGATTGTCCTCAGAAGACATTCAATTAATTTCTAACATTTGAACAAATTCAAATTCAGTCATCAAGAGTTACTCCGAAATTAGTTTTCTAACTATTCTGTTCAGAGGTTTGACTTCACAATTCGTATAACTGAACAGTTTTCGCTCAGGTTATTGTGTACATACAGACTTTAGTAATTTTTCTACATCTGGAACTAATCCATCCCAAAGAGATAGAAATAATTAAATTTAGATATAGTAAGTACCTTACATCAGCTATACGACCATTAAAACAGAAAATGAAAGTTATTTCTGTTCAGATCTAACAAGTACAAGACATTAGATAGAAAATCATTCAGGCAGAGAAGGAGTAGAGTAACATATCTGAACCAACTCGTGGGAAGACAAAGGGAACAACCACGTTCCTCCCAACCATAGAACAGAGCAGCCAAAATCGCTTGCACAGTTCACCCCCTAGCCTAACCATGAGTCCATGAGGGCGAACTTGGAAAACTCCTCCTCAAAAATGTCTTTCCATTCCTGTAGATTACTCTTGCCTCACACTCAATCCGTAGTGTTCATAACAGCAAGAAAACTAGTAGTCTCATTTTCCCAGCATACTAGGCAACGTCCTACCTCCTCACATATGCTATATATCCAAACAGTCCTTTTTTCCTAAGTCTTCCTTCCCCCCCTTGGGAATTTTCGCAGCTTTCTAAATCCCTTATTTTTAGGGGCTACCAATGGCCAAATATCTGATTTTCCACTAGTAACAATCATCCCAGAGGTAGTTCCGACATGTTCCCCACTCATGGAGCCATGGTCAGTTGATTTTAACATGGTTGTTCCATTTGTCCTCCTACAATTAATATAAAATATCATGTTCTCATAAAAGTGTCATAGTCAAATAGTTAGTTGGGTCAAATCAAATCCCTATCCAACAGTCACAATAATTTATTACAATTATTAAATTCGAAATTCAGAATTGCCATAAATGGAAAAAAAATTCCAAATTCGAATTTACTAAAAACGGAATAATTTTCCAACAAATTTTAAATTTCAAAAATACTTTATTTTTGGGGATGTCAAACATACCATCCTAGAAAAAAGAACGTTTGACCCTTTCATAGGTTTTGGTGAACCTGGAGTGCCCCGTTGTGGGTGTAGCATGAAGCTCAGAAAGTACCGTGGATTTAATCTTTCATTGTTTACTTAAATACAAACGACCTTTGTATCGAAGCTCATCATGGAGTGAAGAGTACCCTGGGGGAGCTGGAGCATTAGACTGCAATTGTTGGATCAAATGTGAACTTTTGGGATCTTGTAGCCATTCCTGGCGAATGGCTTGCAGCCAATCTGGTACAATGAAGGAAAGAGAAAAAAGGGATCCTTCATCTTCATAATTTCGGGAAAGTGCATTCGCAACCACATTGTCTTTGTCTTTCTTGTAAATGATCTCATAATCATATCCAAAGAGCTTGGTCACCCATTTTTGTTGCTTCGGGGAGGAAATGCGTTGTTCCAAAAAATACTTGAGGCTTTGATGGTCTGTCTTAATTTGGAAACGGTGCCCCAATAGATAAGGGCGCCACAAATCAACGACATGTAAATTAGCCAACATTTCCTTTTCATAGATTGATTTTCCCAGATTTCTTTCAGATTGTTGCTTGCTAGTAAAGGCCAAAGGTCGACCCTCCTGCATAAGGACAACACCAATTCCTTTCCCTGAGGCATCACATTACAAGACAAAGGTCTTTGTGAAATCAGGAAGGGCCAAGACTAGAGTGGTGCACATGGCCATCTTCAAGGTTTGAAAAGCTTGAGAAGCGGTTGGAGTCCAAGTGAAAGAGTTCTTTTTTAGGAGAGCAGTGAGAGGTGCTGCAATATTTCCATAATTCTTAGCAAACTTGCGATAATACCCTGTTAAGCCCAGAAATCCATGCAATGTTTTGAGAGTCTTGGGTGAGCCCAGTCTTTCATAGCTTTAATCTTTTTAGGATCCACCCTGATGCCATCCTTGCCAACCAGATGACCCAAGTATTCTACCTCTGAGGCGCCAAAAGCACATTTAAAATATTTTAGGAAAAGTTGGTGTTGAGAGAGTAGATGGAGAACTCGATCCACATGAGCAAAATGGTATGTCCAGGTTTTTCTATAGATGAGTATATCATCAAAGAAAACTAAGACAAAATGACGGAGAAAAGGACAGAAGACATGATTCATGAGGCTTTGGAAGCTGGAGGGGGCATTACACAAGCCAAAGGGCATGACCAAAAAATCATAGTGGCCCTCATGAGTTCTAAAGGCAGTCTTGGGAATGCNGCATTTGTTTTGTGTAGACGATATATTCTGTAATTCATTATCATGCCTACCCATAGTAATTAGGAATATATTTGTTACAGATCTATGGTGGAATTGTATTGACTCAGAGTGGCTTAAATTTACACAAAGTGGAAGATAGCGTCTGATTTTCATTTATGAATCTGAAGTTGTATTTACAAAAAATAAACTTACTCTAAATATATACTTATATATATTGATTCAAGCTATTCATGCCTAGATATCTTACACCAGAAATTGCGATGTACAAGAATTACTCTTGTTATAGCAGAAACCCAACTACATAAATTTATACTTTGGTCACATAAACGCATTCGATTGTCCTCGGAATACATTCAATTAATTTCTAACATTTGAACATATTCAAATTTAGTCATCAAGAGTTACTCTAGAATTAGTTTTCTAACTATTCTGTTCAGAGGTTTGACTTCACAATGCGTATAACCGAATAATTTTTCGCTCAGGTTATTGTGTACATCCAGATTTTAGTAATTTCGCTACATCTAGAACTAATCCATCCCACATAGATAGAAATAATTAAATTTAGATATAGTAAGTACCTTACATAAACTATCTGACCATTAAAACATAAAATGAAAGTTATTTTAGTTCAGATCTAACAAGTACACGACATTAGACAGAAAATCATGCAGGCAGAGAAGGAGTAGAGTAACATATATGAACCAACTCATGGGAAGAAAAAGGGAACAACCACGTTCCTCCCAACTGGAGAACGGAGCATCCAAAATCACTTGCACAGTTCACCCCATAGCCTGGCCATGAGTCCATGAGGGAGAACTTGGAAAAATCCTCCTCAGAAATGTCTTTCCATTCCTGCAGATTACTCTTGCCTCACACTCAATCCATAGTGTTCATAATAGCAAGAAAACCAGTAGTTTCCTTTCCACAGCATACTACCCAACGTCTTGCCTCCTCACATATGCTATATATCCAAACAGTCGTTTTTGCCTAGGTCTTCCTTCCCCCCTTGGGAATTTTTGCATCTTTCTAAATCCCTAATTTTCAGGGGCTGCCAATGGCCAAATCTCTAGTTTGTCTCTTGTAACAATCGGCCCAGAGGTAGTTCCCACTTGTTCCCCTCTCATGGAGTCATGGTCAGTTGATTTTATCATGGTTGTTCCATTTGCCCTCCTGCAATTAATATAAAATATCCTATTCTCATACAAGTGTCATAGTCAAGTAGTTAGTTGGGTCAAATCAAATCCCTACCCAACAGTCACAGTCATTTTTTACAATTATCAAATTCAAAATTCGAAATTGCCATAAATGGAAAAAAAATTCCAAATTCAAATTTACCAAAAATAAAATAATTTTCCAACAAATTTTAAATTTCAAAAATACTTTATTTTTGGGGATGTCACACCTAGGCACAAATGATTTTACATATATAGCATATGGGAGGAGGCAGGATGCTACCTAGTATGTAAGGAGGGTTTATCACTTGTCGTTATGAGCATTGGTTTGCGGAGTGTGAGGGAAGGAGAATTTTTCTGATTCTAGAAGAGGACAATAGTTGAGGAGGAGTCCTGGAGTTCGCCCTCATGGATTCATGGTCAGGCTAGGGGGTGAACGAAACAAGTAGGTTGGATGTTTCGTTCTATGGTTGGGTGAAACTTGGTTGTTCCATTTGTTGTTTCATCATTTTGCTCAAATATGTCCATCTACTATTCCTTGGTTGAAGTTTTGTTGATTAAATAGTTGATAGCATACATTTTACTTATTTCTGGATGAATGCCCTACTGTTGCATGCCCGATATAATGCATCTACTTATGTTGTTAGAATGAAATAAATAATGGAATTTGTTTTACAGTTGACTTGATTTAGTAAACTTGAATTGAGAGCTACTGTYTATGTTAGTTGTTAGGTGAGAGTTTACGCATTCAAGCGAAATACTCTCTGAACTAGATTTATGAATGCAGAATTAAGTATGAATGTGTTAAAGACTTGTTATAGAKTCTTTSTTTCTGTAAGAATAGACCCACATGATATCTATATATATTTTAGAAGCTGCAGTAAATCTACACAGAATAACAGGACTTCCATAATAATCATAAACTATACTCTAGCTGTAGATTTCTATATATATATATATATATATATAGGTATATACAGATAATCGCTCCAAACTATATAACTGTGCAAGTACCCAATGAAATATTGAGTGATTTTTCAGCGTAAAAATCTATATGAACACATGTTGCTTTGATTACAAAGTATTCTAAGTTATGTAAATATCTAATATAAAAAACAAATTATTTGACCATTACAAAAATGTTCTCATGAAACACAATTGTATTTATTATAGAGGAAGGTTATAGTTGTTCTCCTTTTTAATAACCTCGGAAACAAATGTACAAGAGAAATAAATGCCTAATCAACACACTAGCTATTACAGAGTGTTCATAAGATGAGTCTTTAAAATCTATATATATTATATGTGACTGAAACTTTGGAATAGTGAAATTCATAGTCCATACGAGGTTTTCCCCTTCTGTGCTTTCCACCAACGATTGAATTTACAAGTAATCAACTACCCTTGGGAGCCTGGGGTAACATTATCATACCAACAAAACCTTACTATGAAACTCTGTACCATAGTGGATAGAACCTAGAAACTATGTCTAAAAATCTGGATGTCGGAACTCAAATACTTTTTGCGAGTCTAACGATAGTCGGGTCCCTTGAGAGTGAAGATTTGAATCTTGCAATAGATTATGGGAATTATTAAATGAAATTATGAGGAAGAAAAGGATTAATAGAAATGAATTTATATTCAAAATCTAGTAAATAACAAAATTTAAACATGAGAAATAAGTCACATACAGGATAAATCAATGAAATTTAATACTGAAGAATTAACAGAGGATTTTTACTTAGCTTATGGTTGTAGTGGGAGATACTCTCATTGGCGTCGTTAAGTGAATAGATCCCTAGCTCGAAGGGGAGAAGTGGATCCAAATAAGGATGATGGGTACCCTCGCAAGGGAACAGGGTCCCCATCATTAGATGTTGGTAACCAAATCTCTAACCAAATATCTTAGAAAATCAATATATTTGGTTAGGGTATTGCTAGTTGATAGAACCCTGATATATTTGGAACTATCCCCAAATCAATAACTGGAAACCACCTCTGTAGAAAAACTTTCTGAGACAAAAAATTATGGAGTAGTGAATGTCTACTTCACAGGAGAGATAAAACCACAAGCCAACACCACT
>SNQJ01S0040467.1:10669-38168 GCA_010110895.2 Picea sitchensis | reverse complement strand
TAATTGCAACCAATGTTCACAAGGCCTAGTATCCGACCAACTAAAAGAAATGTAAAATCTCGTTGTATTAAATCCTGTAATTCTATGGTTGAAGAAACATGTTTTTAAAACTCAAAACTGTATAGACCCTATAGGATACGAGCTGGGACCATACTTAAGGGTGATGGCATTTTTTTCGTGAGGTATTTTTTGTTTTTATAATGTGAATGTTTATGTATAATGTGTATATAAATGATAACACTATGGGAAATGTTTTAATGCTAGTATGTGTAGGAATGCCAATAGTATAAGGCTAGTAGGTATTTACTAACCTTTATTAACCATTAAATACTTGAGAGAATAGGGTATAGAAAAGTTCACCCTGACCATTATGTATAGATTTTATGTGCAGTGTGAAATAAATTAGAAAGAGAATCAGTTAATTATAGTGGCAGTTAGTCGTATTGGTAAGTGATAAATACATAACCTTGCGAAATAATTAAGGATGAAAATTACCTGTTTACATTAACTGTAAGTCTTCGCGGCAAGTTGTCCGAAAGAGAAGGAGTTTAATGTCCCTAAGAAATTTTTTTAAATTTTGGTAAATTTGGGGAACATTACATATGGTATCAGAACAAAATTTACAAAACTTGGACCTTAAACAGTGCCAAAATTATTTGCTTAGCACATATTTTCTGTTTTATGAAAAACTAACAAAACAATTACTATTACAAATAGAAAAAAATTATTTATGTTGTGATCATGGAAGAACAAAAAGAAGCGATGATCAAACTCAAGGAGAATCATGCGCAAAGCCCTCCTGAAGAACAAAGGCATAACAGTGACAGAAGTTCACCTACCGAGGTTCTAGAAACTATGAGAAATCTCATTGTGGAACTGCAAGTTTTCAAAGCAGATAATGAAAAACTGAAAAAGGCACAACAAGAACAACAAGAAATAAATGAAGTACTACTGCGTAGCATAGTAACAAAGAATATCCCGAAGGAAAATAATGAGGAAGAAGAGTTCAGTAAAAGGGCCTCCAAAAATTTTGGTCCTGAAGGAGAGAAAGGGGACAGCTCTTTCGAAGGTACACCATCAGTGGAAGATAAAACAACCATAGGAAGAAAAAGGAAACGGGTGGACCATCTTGAGGGAGAGTTTAAGAAAATCATATCGTCCACCTTTGACGGGGAATCTAGGACATGAGAGGAGGGTGAAGCATGGTTACTAGACATCAAAATGTATTTCCATATCTACAACTATTCCAACAATATGAAGGTCAGAATGGCCATCTGTAATTTGAAAGGAAAAGATAGTATATGGTGGCAGTACCTGAAGTTGGCCAATGGCCTCAAGGAAAAACAAATGGAGTGGTCATATTTTAAGAAACACTTTAAGAAACCGTATTTATCTGAAAGTTACTATGAAATAAAAAACAAAGAGTTTTATGAGCTATGACTCGATCAAATGTCTATGCATGACATGATAAACAAATTCATGGAATTATTAAGGTTCATGCATTATATCTGAGAGGACAAAGTAAAAATCCTGCGGTTCCTAAGTTATTTACCATAGTCCTATAAGGACAAAATTGAATTCGACAACCCCAAGTCCTTAAGTGAAGTTTTCAGGAAGGCCCAAATGTGTTACGACCAATACAAAAAGAGGTCAAAATTTCCCAAGGCTTGTAAAGACAAGCAACAAGAACGAAATAACCAATGGAAGAAGGGATATCAACCAGCCCCTTTCTGAAATGCATCAAAGAGTTTTCCAAGGAAATATTTTCACTCCAATAACCAGAACACCCAAGGAGGTGGTAAACCAATCACTCTAGGAACAAAGAAGTTTGAGGACAGCCCCAGAGAACCGTTAAAATGATGGGAATGTGGACAAATTAACTTAAGGAGGAACTGTCCACGCTTGACTTTAACAACTAGAGCTATGGTTCATAACCTAGAGGAAGCCTTTACAGTGGGAGATGTGGGCAAAAGGTTACATTGGATCAGTGCAGTCGTGGATGGTCGACAAGCTGATCACCAGTCCACTATAGTGGAAGTTGAAGGTAAAGTTAACAATACTCGTGTTTCTGGTTTAATTGATCCAAGAGCTACATTGAGTTATATTTCTCCTGGTGTAGTGGATTCAAATAAACATAAGAAAACAAGACACGCAAAATCTTGGCTATTACAACTAGCAACAGGAACAAAAAGAAAAGTATTTGATTTTATTTTTGACTATGAGCTCAATTTAGGTGGACAAAACACAAAGATAAATCTAAACATTCTACCATTAGGGTCTTATGACATAATTATCGGAATGGACTGGTTAGAAAGGAATAAAACAGTTTTAGATTGTTATGAAAAATCACTCAAATATAAAGACGAGAACGACATTGTTAGGACAGTTCAAGGCATACGAAAACCAATCTCATTTAGACATATTTCAKCTATGTAATTTAAGAAGTGCATGAGAAAAGGTTGTCATGTTTATTCTATCCAAGTGACAAATTTGTTGGAAAAAKAAAATAAACCTATCTTAGAGAATTTTGTTGTATTGCACGATTTTAGAGATGTGTTTTTTGATGAGATACCTGAATTTCCCCCAAGGAGAGAGATAGAATTTTCTATCGATCTGTTTCCTGGTTCAKCTCATTTATCTAAGGCTCCCTACTGAATGAGTTTACCCGAATTAACAGAATTAAAGGTTCAACTACAAGAATTATTGGACAAGAAATACATCCAACCAAGTGTCTCACCATGGGGAGCACCAGTCGTTTTTGTTAAAAACAAGGAATAAACTCTAAGGTTATGCATTGATTATAAATAGTTAAACAAGATGATGGTTAAGAACGAATACGCCTTACCTAGGATCAATGATCTGTTCAATCAAGTAGGTGGGGAAAATATTTTTTCTAAATTGGATTTAAGATCTGTTATCACCGGGTTAGAATAAACAATGAGGACATAAGTAAAACAACATTCAGAACAAGATATGGACATTACGAATTTGTTGTTATACCATTTGGTCTCACTAGCGTGCCATCAACTTTTACGTGTTTAATGAAAAAAAAATTCAAACAATACTTGGATAAGTTTGTCTTGGTGTTTATTGACAATATCCTAGTGTATTCGAAAATAGAGGAATAACACGAAGAACATCCAAGGATAGTACTACAAACCTTAAGAAAACAAAAAATGTATGCTAAATTTGACAAGTGTGACTTTTATCAAAAGAAAATACAGTACCTAGGACATGTAATATCTGAAGAAGGCATTGCAGTCGACCCAGAGAAAATTAGATCCATCATGGAATGGTCGATCCCTAATGATGTAGCAGCCATACGATCATTCATGGGAGTCACCAGATATTACCATATATTTATAGAGGGATTATCCAAGATTTCTTACCCTATCACATCTTTACAAAAGAAGGGAACCAAATTTAATTAGAGACAGAAGTGTGAGGACAGTTTTAATAAGTTAAAGGAATTGTTAACAACTACACCCATTTTAAAGGTAGCAGACCCAGATAAAGACTTCAGAGTCTGTGTGGATGCGAGTAAAGAAGGTTTGGGAGCTGTCCTAACTCAAGAAGGGAACGGTATTTTTTATGAGTCCTGAAAACTAAAGGAGAACGAACGAAGCTACGACACTCATGACTTAGAGTTAGAATTTGTCATCCAAGCATTAAAGATGTGGTGACACTATCTAATAGGCATAAAATTTATGTTATTGACTGATAACAGTGGTGTGAAATTTTTTTTTAGTCAACCAGACCTTAACGTAAGGCAAGCAAGATGGCTGGCCTTCTTGAGCGAATTTGACTTCGAGGTAAGACACGTCAAGGGTAAGGAAAATAAGGTGGTTTATGTTTTAAGTAGAATAATTCATGGGTTGTTTGAAATAAACATTAGCAGGGTTGAAAGTGACCTTGAGCAAAGCATAAAGGATGCAAGTAATAATGACGAAAAATACCTTAAAACAATGGCATATTTACAAAATAACGCAAAACATTGACATAAGACAGATCCGAGTTTGGACATAAATGGTCTACAAATATTTAAAAACAGATTATATATACCAGGTTTTGCTGATTTAAAACTAACAATTTTGGACGAAGTACACAAGAAACCATATTCCGGTCATCCGGGATAACAGAAAATGGTAACAACACTAAGGAAGTTATTTTATTGGCCTAATATGAAGAGCAAAACAACATAATACTTGTCTAAGTGCCAAGATTGTCAACAAGTGAAGTATAAACACCAACACCCAGTCGGTCTGTTGCAGCCTCTACTTGTGCCGGAATGGAAATGGGAGACAATATCATTGGATTTTATCATAGGTTTTCCTAGAACTCAAAAACATAATAATTGATAAGCTTAGTAAGTATGCAGACTTTATTCCTGTAAAGTCTACTTTTAAAGCTATTAACATTGCTGAAATATTCATGAAAGAAATTTTTAGACTCCATGGTATTCCAAAAATGGTGATTTCAGATAGAGACGTAAAATTCACATCTACATTTTGGAAAGAATTGTTTGCAGGGTTAAATACTAAATTGAATTTCAGCACAAGATGCCATCCACAAATGGATGGGTAGACTAAATGAACAAACCAAATCATGGAAGTTATTGTAAGAATTTATGTAAGGACAAAACCAAGTAAGTGGGAAGACTACCTACACTTGGTGGAATTTGCGTACAACAATGGTTACCAGACATGGCTAAGATGAGCCCCTTCGAAGTATTGTACGATAGAAAGTGTAAAACTCTAATTAGCTAGGATAGCCTAGTTGACAGACTAATGGTGGGACCAAAAATGCTCCAGGAAATGGATAATACCGTAAGAAAGGTACAACAGAATTTAAAGGAAGCACATGACAGACATACAAGTTATGCAGACCTAAAAATAAGACACTAGGAATTCCAAGTGGGAGACCACGTTTATTTAAAAATCAAAGCCAGAAGAAGTTCAATAAAGCTAGGGAATTGTCCCAAGTTGGAAACCAGGTTTTGTGGCCCTTTCAAGATCTTAGCTCGAATTGAACCAGTGGCATACCAACTTGCACTTCCTGCAAATCTGAAAATTCATAATGTATTTCATGGTTCTTTGTTAAAATATGATGTTCATGATCCAACTCACATGATCGATTGGAACATGGTGTAGGTGGTACCAGAAGGCGAGTTCCAAGCGAAACCTCTGTGCATTTTTTACATGAGAGAAATAGCACTATCAAAGAGAACTGTCGCCTAGGTAAAAGTGCAATGGAAGCACTTTAGTCTTGAGGAGGCCACTTGAGAATTGGAGGGAGATTTGTAGAAATATCAACAAACCCTGTTCCGAGAAAGGAACAAACATTGAGGAAAGTGTTGTACTAAAGGGGGAAAGGATGTAACATCCCCAAAAATAAATTATTATTGAAGTCTAGAAAAATACTTAGGAATTTATTTCCGTTTTTGGTAAATTCGAGATTGGAAAATTATTGCAATTTATGGCAATTTCGAATTTCGAATTTAGTTAATTGTAATTTATTTTTGGTGACTGTTGGGAAAAGATTTGATTTGCCCAACCAACTCTTTGAATATGACACTTGTAAGAATTTTTTTTTTTATATATTTATTGATGAGAGACAAATGGAACAGGCAGGTTGAAATCAATTGACCATGACTCCATGAGTGGGGAACATGTTGGAACTACCTGAGGGTTGAATGTTACAAGTGGAAAATCAAGAATTTGGCTATTGGAAGCCCATGAAAATCAAGGATTTGTAAAGATGTGAAAATTCCCAAGGAGAAAAGACCTAGGCACAAATTGTTTTTCATATATAGCATATGGGAGGAGGCATGATGTTGCCCAGTATGCTAAGGAGGGGATATCACTTGTTGTTATGAGCACTGGTTTGCGAGTGTGAGGCAAGGTGATTTTTTTTTATTCAGGAAGAGGACAATAGGTGAGGAGGAGTTCTGGAGTTCGCCCTCATCGATTCATGGTCAAGCTAGGGGGTGAACAGAATAAGTAGGTTGGTTGTTCCATTCTATGGTTGGGTAGAAATTGGTTGTTCCATTTGTTGTTTCAGCATTTTACTCAGATATGTCCATCTACTCTTCCCTGGTTGAAGTTTTGTTGATTAAATAGTTGATATCATACATTTTACTTATTTCTGGATGAATGCCCTACTATTGTATGTCTGATATAATGCATCTACTTATGCTTTTAGAATGAAATAAATAATGGAATTTTTTTTATAGTTGACTTGATTTAGTAAACTTGAATTGAGAGCTACTGTGTGTGTTAGTTGTTAGGTGAGAGTTTGTGTATTCGAGAGAAATACTCTATGAACTGTCTTTATGAATGTAGAATTAAGTATGAATATGTTAAATACTTGTTATAGATTCCTTTTTTCTGTAAGCACATACCTACATGAATTCTATGGATATTTTAGAAGTTGCAGTAAATCTACCTAGAATAACATGAATTCCATAAAAATCATAAACTATACTCTAGTTGTAGAGTTATATATATATATATATAGGTATATACAAATAATCGCTCCAAACTATCTAATTGTACAACTACCCAACAAAATATTGAGTGAATTTTCAGAGTAGAAATCTATGTGAACACATGTCGCTTCCATTACAAAGTATTTTGAGTTATGTAAATATCTAATACTCAAAACAAATTATTTGACCACTACATAAATGTTCTCATGAAATACGATTGTATTTATTATAGAAGACGGTTATAGTTTTTCTCCTTTTTAATAACCTCAGAAACAAATGTACAACAGACATAAATTCTTAATAAACACACTACCTATTACAGAGTGTTCATAAGACGACTCTTTAAACTCTATATACAGTATATGTGACCAAACTTTGGAATAGTGAAATTCATAGTCCATACAGGGTTTTCCCCTTCCGTGCTTTCCACCAAGGATTGAATTTACAAGTAAATCAACTACCCTTGGAAGCCTRGGGTAATGTTATCATATCAACAGAACCTTACTGTGAAACTCTCTGTACCATAGTGCATAGAACCTGGAAACTAAGTCTAAAAATATGGATGTCGAAACTMGAATACCTTTTTCGAGTCTAAYGATAAACGAGTCCCTTGAGCGTGAAGATACAAATCCTACAATAGATTATGGGAATTAGTAAAGGGAATTATGAGGAAGCATAGGATTAATAGAAATGAATTTATATTCAAAAGCTAGTAAATAACRAAATTTAAACATGAGAAATAAGTCACATACATGATAAATCAACGAAATTTAATACTGAGGAATTAACACAGGATTTTTACTTAGCTTGCGGTTGGCGTGGGAGCCTTTCCCATCGACATCGTTGAGTGAATAGATCCCCAACCCGAAGGGGAGAAGTGGATCGGAAGAAGGTTGATGGGTACCCTTGCAAGGAAACAGGGGCCCCATCATTAGATGTTGGTAACCAAATCTCTAACCAAATATCTCAGAAAATCAGTATACAAGAAGCAAATCTTAAATCTATAATTATAAATAACGTACAGTATAAAACGTACTCCGCAGGAATTGCACAAATTTAGATCACAGGAAAATTCTAGGAGTTTCTCTACCCTCATACTTACCAAAAAGATTACAGGTCGATGAAAGAGAACAACGAAACAATAACAGAGTTCTGGATACCTAAATCCATGTTCTTTTCTTTCATATCAAACGACGAGTTTTAGACCGGTTAATTACTTGATTTCCAAAATGGAGAATAATGTTAAAATTCATTAAGGTTTTTAATCTTTGAAATGATTTACACAGTGGGAATCATAACCTTGTACCTGTGCTTGTACAAGCACGAAAAAGGTGAATAGAATAATCCTTGACTAAAATAAACCTTACACAACAGTCAAGAAATCCTCACCGCAACTACAAATTTGACTTACGAATTCACAACCTTGAATCCAAGTATGCAAGTCTAAACCAAATCAAAATATACAGAGAACCTAGTAGGGAAGAAAAAATATTACGTTGAAGTAAAGAAGAGAGAATCCCTTACCTTGACGGAGAACCCCCACGAAGAAAATTATGGGTTACACAGGAACATAGGTGTTGGATTTCTTTAGGAGAAACTATAATAAAAGTTAATCATTGGTTTTGTAACAACAGGTATGCCGCGAACATCTCCCAAATAAATACCAGATTAAACCTTAGGGTAATGATCAAGGGTATTTCCATTTGACAGAACCCTAATATGTTTGGAACTATCCCCAAATCAATAATTGGAAACCACCTATGTAGAAAAACTTTCCGAGACAACGCATTATGGAGTAGTGAATGTCTACCTCACAAGAGAGATAAAACCACAAGACAACACCACTGTAGAATATATTTTTCTTAACTATCCATGACTTGGGAAAATATTCCAGAGAGTTAAGTTTTAATGAGAAGGTAAATCTTTCATCCAAACGATAGGGAAAGAAACAAAATAAAATAATGTTTCAGAGAAGGATTTGTACCGTGAGATAACCAGGGAGTTGCATATCCTTAAGAAATGTTGTAAACCTTAACCGAAAACCAGAGGGATAGACCAACATGATAAGCTACCTAGAAAAAAACAAGAAGTTCTCATACTAATGAAATGTGAGAGTGCATGTTTTTCTTACCTGTTCAGTGCAGTAGGAACACATGACGCTTGGAGCCTCCCCTACCAGTACTCAGGATGGGACTACCACTGTGCTAGATGAGAATGGAGGGATGGATATCGTGTAGGGAAAAAACACCCGACATACTCCATAGGAAACGTTACAATGACCTGCCTCAATATTTTAATAGTGGTTTTAAAGAAGGCTATAGATTAGTACCATACCATGTGACACATCGAAGGTTGTCGACCTGCATTGGTCAGAGTGGCTTATAAGTAACTCTTGAGGTATTGTTGCAGGAGAAAATTAATGGGTTAGATAGAAAACTCAAATCTGCGTCTAAAACCCCTGTTGTGACTTCATGCTAATTTATTGCAGAGTATGAAATGAAGTTAAGTAGGGTTACGAACATAACCTCAAATCCCATCGCCTCTCTTATAGTCGAAGGTGTTACCTTACATGCCTACCGTATTAGAAATTCGAATGGGTAACGGTTTCGTTGGGGAAATCATAATGATGCCCAACTGGTGGTCATATGACTAACATGTCTTTAATGTTACCGCTTTCGGAAGACACAATAGGTTAATAATAATTGGGAGCTTAATTGCAACCAATGTTCACAAGGCCTAGTGTCCGACCAACTAAAATAAATGTAAAATCTCGTTGTATTAAAGCATGTAATTCTATGGTTGAAGAAACATGTTTTTAAAACTCAAAACCATATAGACCCTATAGGATACGATCTACGACCATACTTAAGTGGGATGGTATTTTTTGTGTGGGGTATCCTTTGTTTTTCTAATGTGAATGTTTATGTATAAAGTGGATATAAATGATAATACCTATGGTAAAGGTTTTAATTCTAGTATGTATAGTAATTCCAATAGTATAAGGATAGTA
This sequence comes from Picea sitchensis, assembly GCA_010110895.2. Lineage (NCBI taxonomy): Eukaryota > Viridiplantae > Streptophyta > Pinopsida > Pinales > Pinaceae > Picea > Picea sitchensis. Next base: position 28,671 of record SNQJ01S0040467.1, on the reverse strand, counting down.
GGTTTTTAGTAACCTTTATTAACCATTAAATACCCGAGAGACTAAGGTATAACAAAGTTTACCCTGACCTTTATGTATAGATTTTCTGTGCAGTGTGAAATAACTCATAAAGAGAATCAGTTAGTTATAGTGGCAGTTAGTCGTATTGATAACTGATAAATACATAACCTTGTGAAATAATTAATGAAAACAATTACCTGTTTACATTAACTGTAAGTCTTTCATGGTAAGTTTTCCAAAAGAGAAGGAGTTTAATGTCCCTAAGATTTTTTTTTTTTAATTTGGTAAATTTGGGGAACATTACTGTAACTGGATGAAAAAATAATAAATAAATAAAGATGTGATCAACATAAACTTACTATGATTGTCTATGTCCTCCTTCACTTGCTTGATTTTGTGTTATTATTTTCTTCATTGACGGTTATTGAAACTATCTCAACTACTGTGTCTTGGCCTTCCTTGGTTAATTTATCAATTTCCTTTTTAAGCCAATCTTCAATGTAGTTTTTCATTGGTGCAACATTTATTTCATGCATGATTTTAATATGGTATAATTTTCCTTCCAAGTCTCTTAAATCATGAGAAATGCCATGTATTTCCTCCTCAATATCTTGATTTTTCACAGAATAATCAACCAAATAATTATCTATTTCTTCTTCATTATATTCAATTATACCATAAAATTTCTCAGCTGATAACCTTTTTGATATCTCAACATGTTCATCAAATTGTTTCTTTGTCATAAAAATTGAATTGAGAATCAACTTAGGGTCTTGTACCTCATCAGTGCTTCCTTCCAAATCTATTTCAGTGAGTCTTCTGAACAATTCTTCTCTTTTTAGTATGGTTTATCTACATGCATGGACAATGTTATTCAAATTATTGATCTTTTCCTTCCAAAAAGCATTTAGCTGTTTAATCCGACTTGGACAAGGAAAATCATCTTCTCTTCTTTTCAATTATGTCATATTTTGTACTTTTATTACAAATGGCAATGCAACATCAACATAGACACCTTCTTCATTTTTTAAATTAGCTTCTAGATACTCATGAAAAACATGTCCCCTTGAACCGAAAGAAACGATATTTTTTTATACCTTCGATGCTTTTGTTATCATTAAAATTCTCTTTTTAATGTTTTTCTATACATAAATTCAGACTTCCATGAGTAAAATAGAATATCCTTTTAACGTAATGGCATGTGTAGCTAGTTTAACCATTTCCAAAGGACTTTCTAGGATTGGAAGAGGCATTAAGGCATTTTCCAATTCTCTAATCCTTTCTTTTAACTTAGCATTTTCAAATTCCAGACCATCAATATAATCGTCAAGAGCATCCCCAGTTTCTCTGTGGATTTTAGAAATTTGGGACGTCGCATCTCCTTCATGTCAACCTTTGAGAAAGATTTTCACTTTTTACTCTTCTGGTCACTTATTTCGATAATCAAATTTTAGACTCCTTATAAAAAACAATACTTTGAAAAGTAAAGGATTCCTTTTCACTAAAGGTCTCATTTGCAATGAATTCCAATAAAGAATTTTGTTGAGCCATATTTTCTGGTTGTTCCATTGTGGGAAATATTTTATCAATATCTACCTCTAAATCCATGTCCTCCATAGAAAATCTTTGGATGTCCTTTTCTATAAGATTATCGTCTTCCTCCTCCACTAAATTCTTCCTTTTCTTTCTCATAGGGAGCTTATGTTAACTCTTGATTTTCCCAGGGGGAGGATTCTTCACTCCCCCTCCACTTGAACTAATTTTGACAACCTTTCTAAATGGGTGAGTCGTTGGAGTATTGTTCTGGGATGTGGTATTTTTTGGAGTAACAATTGTACAATGGGTGCTCCTTTCACTGAGACCTTTTCCATTTTTTATATAAAAATCATTAGTACTGAGTACTGTTTCTTGGTCACCGACATCGTGTATAGGAGTACTTTGTTTTTTACCTTCTTATTCTTCATTCAATATAGTGTGGATGAATGAGTTACTGAATCCCATTGAAAGCATATCTTCTACAAAGATTTTTTTAGGATCAAACCCCTTTATCTTTTTAGCATACTTTAAATTCACATTGTTAAAGTGATTTGCAAACTCGTCAATTTTATTTATGTTTTTGAACATAAAATATGAAATCTTCCAAGGTAGGGGAATAAATTGTTTTTTCCTTTTCTCATGGAAAAAATGTAGCCAAAAGTTATACTACACCACTGTAATGAATAATTTGTCAGATACATGATACGAGAATAAGGAAGGATTTTCTTTGGAAATAATATCCTTACGACGCTGTGATTCTCCATGTGTTATATCATTCCCTTTTATCTAAGAATTTGTTAGCTTGGTCAGACATCCTTGTAGTATTTTCATGCAACAACAACATTTTGAAGGCTAAGACAAAATCATTATAAACTCCATAAAAATATAGAGGGTTCTTATGTCTCCATAGTGCCTGGTACCAGAAGGTAACTGGATCTATTTCATGATTCAACCTCTTACTTATGGTCAAGTTTGGAAATGAACAACAATATACAATAGAGAATATCAGATAAGACTCCATAAAGAATTTTTTGTCCTTTTTATAGTGTGATAAATGGGACGATATTTTAATAGAAATCTGTTTTCCCCAATCAAAGATGCCCTGTTCTTTCGCTGTAAACTATAGAATATATAAAATCATGTGAGAAATATTAGCAGTTCTTTCCTGACCTGTCAACCTAGTAAACAACCATGCAATTTCCCGATAGGGGTTTTTGAAAGACTCAACCTGCATCCTAGTTATGTATTCTACAATAGACGCATGATTCTACAAATATTCAGGATAGAGGTCAAGACCATTATTACGTTTCCTTAGAAAATATTTGTAGTCTTATTCTTTAAAGGTAAGGGTTGGATCTGGGAGCTTCAACATCTTGCAAACAAATTGTGGTGAGAGGGAAATCAGAGAATGATCTTGGAGTTGTATAATTCTCTGGCTTGGCATGTACTTCTCAACACACCGTGGAACAAGTTATTTACAATAAAAAACCTCAGGAACAAACCTGACGTGAGAAATTTCATACACCCAAATTACATCTTTCTGTGCAGAAGGGGAGGAGTAATATGAATATTATCTTGACCACTGAAATTTCTAGTCTTCATGACCAAAGATATTTAAAGTATCACCGCAAAATTGTTGTCTAGATGATGTTTCCATAGTTTGACGAGGGTATTTATTCAGTTGGATAATGACTTCAAATAAATATTTTCGGAGAGATGACGATAATACAATCCCTTGGAAAATGGAGAATTAATGAAATTTAATGATAATTCCTCGAGACTTTCTCCATTAATGAGAATCTTTTTGGAGCCTGCACAACACTTGTTAGCATTAAACAACAGTTAGGGCATATTGGGAAAATAAAGAGAATGGTGGGGACGAACGAGAGAAAATTTTAATATGGATATTTTCATGAACCCGCCAACCCAAGAACCCATAAACCCGTGATTATGGATGATCAAAAAATATGTTAAGTGTGAAATGCAGTCGACTAAAATTGCATGTATAAGAAATAAAATACTTAGGGCCTCAGCACCCGTAAGAAATATGATGGTCAAAATGTAGATCAAAAAAGTTTGGCTACAAAGTGGAGGTCACAAAACTTGGAGAATGAGGGATCGAACCCGCAAACCAGTGAAGTTGAAAAAATGGCTAAGTATATTGTATAAGCGGACTTATGATATGAGAAATTGGATGGAGATGAAGGTCTGCAAACCCGCGAACCCGCGATCATTGAAAAATGAGTACGCATGTTAACTATAAAGAGAGAGAAGAAGGGATACATGAAAGAGGGAAACAAGGGGATGTGTATAGGAGGGAAAATAAATGAAAAAAAGAATTTGGGAAAATAGAGAGGGGAAGGAAAAACCCATAAACAAGAAATGATCTCAACAAGTTACTAGATATCATTTTTTATGAGAGACTGTAAATATGGGTGATATTTATTTAGAATCATGTAAATCAGAAGACTAATTGACTGATATATTCACAAATTCATTAGAAATATATGGTTTTGAACTTATTTGCATAATTTTGGAGTGATAGATGCTAACATATTCAGTTGATGTAATTAAAGAGTGATCATAAATGATATTTTAAATGACTTGGTTAAGTATTTTGCATGAGTTGATTTACCATTTAGAATTTTTTTTTTTTAACAGAAACGGTTATGGAGCTTTATTTAGAATATGGCAGAGAGGGCTGCCTAACCCTTACATTGCAAAACAGAGCTACTGCTCTGTGATTCTTCTTCCAGCTAGAGAACTTGCATTACATACAAACCCATAATTCTAATGACGGTGAAACCAAAACAACAGAGAGGAAAGACTGCTAAATAACGAAACAAGTTCTTCTGCTGGAGCTCCTCACAAAAACTGGGGGTGATCGGCCAATCCATCAATGATCTCCTCCTTTACTCGAGTTGGTGGCTGCTTCTGCAGAGGCCTCAGAAATCTTGCTAAATGCTTTAGTTAGTTCCTCAACCTTCTACTCCAGACTACAAAGACGCTTCCCCAGGTCACCCATAAGGTTGGCCGCGTCCTTCAGTCCCGAATGTATTTCATCTGAGAGATTGTCCCTTAGATCCTGCATTTCAAAATCAAGCATTTCCCACTTTCGTTGATTTGTGGATGCTCTAATACTTTCCAACTCTGCCTTGATCAATTCTATTCGCTCCTTCGTAGTGAGAGGTGTCTTGGAGCCCGACGCCATGCCTTCTGGTTCTAGATTACTTGCTACTTCCTTATGCCTTGCAATTCGCGTGTCTGACTGCTGAAATGAGATTTGCAACGAGAGGGTTCCTTTTAAAAACGAACCTGCATGTCCCGGCTCGTGATCCCCACAGAAGGAATGTGACTTTGAATCTCTGTGCTGAGATCTCATCCATCCCACAGGAGCTAGACTGAATCTGATGCTCTTTCGGTCTGACGGATTGCCCACATGAAAAGACATGTCCGGATTGGCTATTCGATTAGGGGATTGAGTGATGAGATGTTTCCCCATTGATCTTCAAGTGACCTTTTCTTAGGAGAGTACTTTGATTTGCCTCTTTATCTGCCTGTCCGTTTATCAATCTTAGCACATGATAAATTTTGTACTCGTTGAGCTGCGCCAGAAGAAGGAGAGTATTTTTGTACAGTTGAGCCAATCTCATGTCCTTTGGGATTTTTTTGAGATTCAATGCATCCACCACCTGTTTAGAGCCACCAACAATCATTATTTCCTTGATGCCCAGCTTTACCACCTGAGTTAGCCCTTGCCAGAGAGCTAAGTATTCAGCTTGATTATTGGAGGCGAAGCCTAACCCCCAAGCAAAGGACAATTTAGTTGAGCCAGTGGGTTCAAGAATTATGCCTCCTCCCCATGCCTGGCCAGGGTTACACTTAGAGGCCCCATCAAAGAAGAGACACCATTCGTCTAGCGACGATCTCCATTTCAGGAAATCTTGTTCCGCCATCTGAATCTCCCAGTTCCTCTTTTGTGGAGAATTGATTTGATTGATATCCGGATGAATTTGCCTGAAATCCTTGAGCCAGTTCCCTTCTTCATCAGATAATGTGGCCAAGTTCTGGATAGAATTCTTCACATTTATGGCTTCTGAAATCATAGTCCTGGCTTTGATAGCCACCTGAGCTAGAAATCTTCTTTCTTCTTTAAAAATCCTGTTGTTCCTCTCCAACCAGATCTTCTAGCAAATAAATTTGGGGATCCACATCCAAACGGTTTTGAGGAGATTTTTTTTAGTCAGATCAAACGAGGACAGGGTCAGCCAGCAACTAAAAAGATCCTTGCCCAAGGAGGGAAGATTGGAGGTGACCGAACCCACAAGAATCCCCCAGACTTCTTTGGAGAAATCACAGATGAAGAGAATATGAGCAGTGGTTTCTTCTGCCTGTGAGCACAGAGGGAAGCGAGAAGGCCCTTCCCAGCCTTTCCTTTGAAGGTTATCAAAGGTTAAGATGATGTTTTGAATGAGAGTCCAGAAAAAGAGATCCACTTTAGGAATTGAGGGGAAATTACGGAGAGCTTTCCACGGGGCTGGATTAGGAGGAACCCACGGTAGGTCTGAAACTGCCTTATAACCGGCTGCAGCAGTGTAAACCCCTGAGTCTGAGCCCCAACCTCGCTTATTTTTGGTTCTGGCACTTAAAGGTGACTTCCCTTGGAGGAAATCCAACAGAATGGTTGCTTCCTCTTTGAGCTCTTCCGGATAACTCCCTAGGTTCCAGCCGTCCCAGGAATGCTTGGCATCATTTTTCCACTGGGAAATATCCCAAAGCGTTATGCAATTGTTGATCAAAAGACAATCCTTGATATTCCTTGTTTCTCTTATCTCTGAAAGGGGTTGTTCTCCGAGAATGGAGTCCTCCCAGATCCAAATATTTGACCCATTCCCTGGAATCCAAGTGAGTTTTTCCTTGAGATGAGGCATGTCTCTTTGACACAAGTTAAAAATCGGCGAGCCTTTCTGAACTTTTGCTGGGTTCTCCAGGAAGCGGTCTCTATCACCTGTGAAATATTTTTTCCTAAGGATTTGATTACTCTAGGATCTTTTCCCAGTAATCATTTTCCATAGTAGCTTACCTCCCATAGCAATATTGTGGGCAGACACATCTCTTATGCTGATTCCACCTTCCAACTTTGGCCTCTTGACCTTGTCCCAATTGACTAAATGGAGTTTCCTTTCACCATTCTTGCCTCCTTCCCACAAAAATCTCTAGAGAAGCTCATCGATTTTATTTGTGATAGTTTTAGGAGCGAGAAGAATAGAACACTGATAAATTGGAAGGCTGGTAATGAGTGAATTCATCAACACCACTTTACCTGCTTTGTTGAGCCAATTTGCTCCTCACGCTTGAATCTTATTTTTAATTTTATCCACCATGGGCATCCAGTGCACTACTTTGGAGTGGGMTTTGAAGAKTGGAATCCCCAGGTAGGTAAAATTGTCCCAAACTGTTATTCCTTCCATCTCAAGAGCCCGACTTATTTGCAGCATTTCTCTAGGAYTGCAGTTCCAACCAAATATCTTGCTTTTATGGTAATTTATTTCGCTGTCAGAGCAGGCTTTGTAGAGGTCAAGWTCTGTTTTGAAATTCCTTGTTGTTTTGAGGATGGCRTCCCCCAATAAGAGGGTGTAATCAACAAACTGAGCATGGCTGACCTCCTTGACTGTGGGGACTACTCTTATGCCTGGAAGGGCTCTACTTTGAAGACAACTCTGCAATTGGAAGCTTAGGACCGAGGCTTGTAAGACGTAGAGCAAGGGGGAGAGTGGGCACCCTTGCCTCAGTCCTCAAGAAGCCTGGAAAAACTTGGCAGGGCGCCCATTTATCAAAGGGGCGATCCAAGGTGCAGTGATGCAGGCCTTAACCCACCCAATGAAATTCTGATTAATCCTGAGCTTCCTCATGACTGCAAACAGAAAATCGTGTCTGACCCTATCAAAAGCGTTAGCTAAATCCAGCTTGACTACCATGCCCTTATCTTTTTTCTTGCAGCTAGATTGGATGGCTTCTTGAACTAGAATAATGTTATCTAGAATTTGTCTCCCTTTCACGAACCCTCCTTGGTTTTCCGGAATCAATTTTGGCAGAATTGTTTTAAGCCTGTTTGCCATTATTTTGGTGATAATTTTGTAGTCTGTGTTACAAAGAGAGATCAGTCTGAATCTGGCAAAGTTTTTGGCCCATTTTTCTTTTGGGATGAGGGCTAAGAAGGACGAGTTTGTGCTGCCCCTCAGTTTGTTACAGACCTGAGCTTTCATGACCATTCTGCTTAAATCCTTTTTTATGATGTCCCAACAGTGGGTATAGAAGCGAGCTGTGAAAACATCCAGCCAAGGCGCTTTGTCAGGGTTCATTTTGAAGACTACTTTCTTGATTTCATTAATGATGACAGGTATGTTCAAGATCCTATTATCCTCTTCAGTGACCAGGGCTGAGATTTCTGAAAATGGATAGGAGTCCAACTCCAAGTCCTCTTGGTCTGAGGCTGAATAAATATTTTTTAAATAATAATGATCCACCTCTTTAATGCCTTGGGAGTCCATGTAGACTTGGTCTTGCCATTGGATTTCACTGATGAAATTGTGGTTTGTCCTTGCTTGGGATTGCTTATGGATGAAAGATTTATTCTTATCTCCCTCTTGAAGCCAAAGCACCCTTGATTTGATTCTCCAATAAGTTTCTTCTTCCCTGTAAATTTTATGATAATTTCTTTGGATTTCGGATTCCTAGTTGAGAAGCTCCTAGGTCACTTGAGCTTCTTCCATGACCAACTGATTCCTTTCCAGAGTTTCCTGAATTCTTTTCCTTTTGTCCATGGGTGAGCCAAGATTTTTTTCCCACATTTTTAGATTAACTTTGAGGTTTCTGAGTTTCTCTTCCCAGACGAAGAAGGGGGACCCAGTAATGGGAAAATTCTAGGTATATAGAACAAGGTTTAGGAAATCTTCATGTCTTGTCCAATTTGGGCAGAATCTAAACGGGATACGGCCTAGCGCAGATCCAGGAAAAAGGGATAGGGAGATAGGTTTGTGATCTGAAGTGTAATGAGGGAGGACCTTGGATGTCGCCAGAAGACCAAGGGTAAGGAAAGAAGATTGAACAAGGAACCTGTCTAGTCTGGCAGCTATGCGGCCTGGTCCTATTCTTTTATTGGACCAAGTAAATTTCCCATTGGTTGGAGAAATATCTTCCAACTCCCAATCTGATATTAAGTGTTTTACCCATTCCCTAGCAGGGTCTCGGACAATAGATCCCCCTTTCTTCTCGTCCAGTGAGAGGGTGACATTTAGGTCCCCCGCCACTACTATATTCTCAGAATTGTTCTGACTAAGAAACAAATCTAAGGAATCCCAACAATATTTCTTCTCATTTACTGAAACAGAAACATACAAGTTAAATAAACTTACCAGATGTCCGGAGCCCTTATGGAGAAGCTTGGTGAAAATCCAATGGGTGGTTGCTGCTTCATCTACTAGTTCAATATTTGAAGAGTCCTAGAGGGTTTCTAACCCCCCCGAGGCACCTCTAGCGCTTACTGCCCTTCCAGGGCCTTTCTTATAGAATACATTGCTTACCCGAAGGAGCTCTTCCTCCTCCAATTTCGTCTCCTGTATTAGGAGGACTTATGTTCTTACTAGCCTTACTAAGTCCTTCAAGGCTTCCTCTTTCAATTTGCTTCCCAGTCCTCTGCAATTCCAAGAGACAAATTGCATTATTTGCTTGGATGTGGAGGGGGGCCACCTTTCGGTGTCTTCCCCTGTTTCGCCCCCAATCTGGTGTTCACCATTTATAGGAGTGTATACTATGTGCCCTGAGCTACTTCCTTATATAACTGCTCTTCTCTTCTTTTCTTCTCAGTCTTCCTGCCCCTCTTTGGCTGGTCGGGAGTTCCTTTTGGGCTGCTTGGTTCAGTGTCCTCCTCTTCCAGGGTTTTGGCATCTGTATTTGTATTCAGGCNAGCTACTTCCTTATATAACTGCTCTTCTCTTCTTTTCTTCTCAGTCTTCCTGCCCCTCTTTGGCTGGTCGGGAGTTCCTTTTGGGCTGCTTGGTTCAGTGTCCTCCTCTTCCAGGGTTTTGGCATCTGTATTTGTATTCAGGCTGATATTCTCCTTGCTCGCACTAATGCTCTTGGCGCCCAAGCTAGGACCAACTGGGGTCAACGACGATTGGTTTTATTCTCCATATGGACCTTTTGTGGGGGTTTCTTGTCCTTTTGGGGTTTCTTGAGCATTTTTTCTTAGATTACCCGCTTTTGGTGGCTCCTGGTTCATCTTGTCTTTATTTTTAGCATTATGCGAATTTTTCCCTCTCTTCACCCTCTTCCAGCCTTCTGCGTCCTCTGTCCCACTGACTTGTGATTTGGGGCAGTTTCTTTGGAAGTGTCCATGCTCCTGACAGTTTCTGCACTTGAATGCCAGGTGCTCGTAATCGAGTTTCTAATAATGAGTCCAGGATTCGACAGTTAACTTGATAGCTTCTGGGAGTCCCGCCTCCAAATCGACTTCCACACAGATTATAGCGTAGGTATACTGGCCTTTATTGTCATCTCTATCTATGAACCTACCAACTCCATTTCCTATCCTTTGCAATGAATCAAAGTCCCAGCAGTACATAGGGAGGTTTGGCAGTCTGACCCACACCGACACTTCCTTAGGCGTGTCCACCAATGGGTCAAAATCGGGGGTCCATTTGTTCAAATATATCCCCTGCATCCCCATGAAGTAGAGACCATTCCTGAATATTAAGTCACGGTCTTCTTCAGAGATGAATTAAAAAACAAAGAACCCTCTTCCGACCGGGTAGCAGGTTACTCCATGTGATAGGTTTGGTCTCCAATTTCATTGGATCCAATCATCCGTAGTCCTGGTAGACGACCACAGACCCATAAACTGACCCACTAGTCCTCTTTGAGCTAACGCTGCTGCGATTTTCATAGGGTTCTCTTTGGGTAAGACAATTTCGGGGATTTCATCCAGCTTCTTGATGAATTTCGAAATCACGGGGGGGGTTAACTTCTTCCCTTGATTGTGGAGGAGCCTGCGAAATACATCTTCGACCGAGCTCGAAGGAGGGGGGGCGGGCTTCCCGCCCCCTGGCACTGCCATGGAACTCTCTGCACTTACCAGCTCGAACCCTAACGCTCACACCAAACCCTAACTCTCTTGTCGGGGATGCCATTTAAAAATTAAATACAAGAAGAAGTATGTTTAATGAAAAAATGTTGCATCGATCATAAATAATACAAAACATAAAATGAGCATTAAGAACAAAAAAACATAACGCCAAAACTTTCTAACAAAGTTCGACAAAGTTTCCTACGTCTCCTAGCCTGTCATTATTGGGGGAGGCTTTCTTATTAATATTCAATGCTTCAAAAGTACATCAGAATTACATCAATTGTTTCTCTGACTGACACAACAATGTTCTTCTTTTTCTGAGTAACTCAATGTAACAAACAACAGTGAAAAAGGTGGATTAGAACTCCCATAAATGGCCTCCAAAGTTCAACTACTCTCCTCGCTTCCCTGCATAAAAATGACTTTCTCTCTACAAATACACATCATTATGTTGTCATAAAAAATTTTTCCATGGAAAGAATGATGGGTTTAAATAAAATTTGATTTGGGGGTCACATCCCAACTTCCTCCCTAAATTTGGGCTCAACATGGGCTCCAGATCCTCAAAAAATGGGCAAAATACCATTAAAACGAGCCTAAATAATACAAACCAATCCAATTATATAGTTAAAAACCCCATATTTGTAAAATATATGGTGCTCCCCCTAGTCGTCTTCTCCTGGTTGTATGGAAATCAATGTGGCCGGGCACCAGGGCCAAATGGCACCCACTCCCAAGGTTCTCTACCCCTGATCCTCTGCTCTTGGTCACCTAGAAGGTGCCTTGGTTGACGGGAAACCCTCTTTGACCGAGCACTAACCCAAAAAGTATACACTAAATCAAATTTAAAATGATAATGTCCCCTATGGTTTAACAAGTAACACATTCGCCTTGGTGGCTATTGCATGGTGGTTAGGTTATTGCTTTTCTGGGAGGTCAGGAGGTCGATCCATTAGAGGTGCACAACAAATTTTTGACCTAGGTATTCTTCGCCTTATCCGAGGTGCCATGTAGAACCCTATGACGGGGCCACTTTTATTCACCTGATTGGACCATACACACAATAGGCTGCATAGTCACCGACCTAGTCAGCGGACAACTCAACGACACAATCATCCTGTACTTCCACGTGTCCAACCTTGAGCCAACCACCTGTCGCCATGTCACTGCCATCCTGTCACTCATACTTCCATGTGAAAAACATATTACTGGGCCACGTCATTGTATGGACTATGACGTCAAGATCCGTACAGTCCACATGTCAATTTCATATTGTTCCAACTTAGTCATCAAAATGCCAAATCTGCATGACACTTGTTAGCCTCTGTTGCTACCACACCGACATGATAATTTAATCATTGTGTCATGCTGACATCATATTCCATGTGTCATGTTGACGTACTGCTAAGGTCAATAGTACAAACTATTTATTTTGACTTTTTCCATGTTTGGAAAAAAATTCAGACTGCGATAACTTCGCCATACAGAGTCCAGTTTCGAAAAAGAATATATTGTCGAAATCGACACACCGAGCACTAAGCGGTGACGTTGGTTTCGTACAAATACGAGAACTATAATATTTTGGCCTTTTTGGATCCATTTGGATCACACCTTCCCACTGAGACCTTTTGGTCCTCCAAAAGGATATTAACCAAACATAAAGTGTGGGATATGACTCCCCACTTGTCCTTTGTCTATCGAATTTTTCCTATGCACCTGTCACATCATAATCAATTGCAAAATAACCATGATAACTGAACACATATTGCTAGACATCTTCATTTATTCACATCCTTCTGAATTCACTACCATGCATGTAGAAAACATTAGCACCGACAACCATATCATAAACATGATTGAATATGAACCAACATGTATGTTCTTCTTTATAGGTCTGCACGAAAAAAACTCATCTTGAAGCAGAGTATGGCTATATCTACATGCTATGACCATTTTACTTTTTGTCTTAAGATCAACTGGTACAATTATAGGTTTATTTCTTGCATAACATTCCTTCTTTAATTCTTCCATTGTAAAAAGAGATTGATTCCCTTTGATATGTTGAACATGCACAACATATTTTGATCCTTATTTAATTAAGTGATATTGATTATGTTCCCTGAAGAAGATTTCTTTGTGATCATATAAATAAGGAATACCCAAGAGAATTCCACATGCTTCTAGCGGCACCACATCCCATATTAATTCATCCAAAAACTTATATGTAGTTGCAAACTTTATGACACATTGCTTTGTTATGGACAATTTGTGATTTTTGCTTATCCAATTTAGTGAATAGGGTTTGTGATGTAACTTAGTTTTGAATCCTAATTTCTTAACCACTTATTATGAAATTAAATTAGCTTGAGATCCACTATCTAACAAAGTGTCGATCTTGGTATGTTTCATAATGACCCTTATATGAAACTATTTACTTCTAGAATCATAACCATCAACAATTTTACTTGACAAACCAATTGTTGTGATTTTAGTCGCATCACCTGAATCTGACCCCAAGTCTATTGGCTATGTTGTTGCTGCAACTCTTTTTCTCCCTTTCCTCTCTTTCAACCACTTTGGTTTCTTCTATGGGTTCAATTTCCAACAATTCTCATCATCGCGCCCTTCTTTCTTGCAATGCTTGCAATAGAGCTTCTCTTCCTTCACTATAATTGAGTTTGATTTCTTCACATTCCCTTTTCCTTTTCCTTATTTCTTTGAATATGATTCCACTAATACACCAACTCCAGTTTTCCCTACTTCAATAAACATTCCTTGAATAGAAACCTCATGAACAATAGTACATATAAACATAAACATGGTATTACGAATATGTGTAGGAAAACCTCCTTTATACTTCATTAGAGTTTCTTGTGTATGTAATGGAATATTTAACATCAAATCCATCTTATGAAATTCATCTCTGTATTCTTTCACCGATTGTTTTTTTCTTAATCTAAGACTTTTCCATTCAATTAAATCCTTCTCCTTATACCCCAAAGGATAGAAATATTTTCTAAGTGAAAAAATAAAACCTTTCCATGATGGAAATACATTAACAGTTTGTTGAGTACCATGTTGCAATTTACTCTGCCACCACATGAGTTTTGTGCTAGAAAGACAAAGTGATTCCAATTTGATCTTGGTTTCCTCATCATTGATTCGTTGCTCACTACAATATACCTCCATATTTCTCACCCAGTTATCAAGCTTCTCAGCATTGACTTCTCGAGTATACATGGGCAACTTCAGTTTCACATCAAGTTTATGTAATGGCGTGTCAGGATTATGCTTTTTGGGAATGATAATGTTTTCTTTCAGAACTAGAATTTGACCTTGTACTTGAAGAAGAAGAAGAAGAAGAAGATGGAGATGCAGGTGATGAAGGAGAAGGTTTTGGAGGGTCTTCTCCCTCTTCACTTTTTTCTTGATTTGAATATTCCCCCTAAACATGTCTCTTATGTTCCAAGTAATCATCATACAATACTTTTACCATCTCCTACATTGCAAATAAATTTCTTTGAAAATCTCTTTCGTGTTGAGAAAGTCCTTCTTGAGATGTCATATTCTTAGGTTGAGATGTCCTCTTTCTTGATCCAATATTAGGATCTCCTTCTACAATCTCTCCTTCAACATGACTTAAATATTCCCTGCTAATGATACCAACTGTCAACCTGCTTTGATACCTCTTGATCCAAAATGACCTTTTAAATAACTTGGTTAAGTATTTTGCATGAGTTAATTTACCATTCAGAAATTAAAGAGAAGAAGAAGGATCTTTAATGAAAGAATGTTGCATCCATTGTAAAGAATACATAACAGTAAATGAGCATTAATAATATCAAACCATAATGCCAAAAATTGTTAATTGAATTCAACAAAGTTGCCTACGTCTCTGGGCCTATGTTCAGTGGGGAAGGATTCCTTATTAATCTTCAATGCTTCAAAAGTGCATCAAAATTACATGAATTTGTTCTCTGAATGGAACAACAATGTTCTCCTCTATCTCAATAACTCAATGCAACATACAACACTGAAAAAGGTGGAGTAGAACTCCTAGAAATGGCCAACAAAGATCAGCTACTCTCCTCGCTTCCCTGGATAAAAATGGCTTACTCTCTACAAATTGGAATCATTCTGTTGTTTTGAACTTCTTTTCAATGGAAAAAATATTGGGTTTAAATAAAATTTGAGTTGGGGATGACATCCCAACTTCCACCAAAAATTTGGCCTCGAGCTAGGCTCCAGATCCTCCAAAAATTGGAACAATTCTATTAAAACAGGCCTAAATAATAGAAAAAAAACCAATTATATACTCAAAAAACCCGTATTTGGAAAATATAAGGTGCTCCCCCTAGTCTTTCTCTCCTGGTTGTATGGAAATCCATGTGGCCAAGCACTAGGGCCAAATGGCACTCGTGCCCATGGTTCTCATCCCTCGGTCCTATGCTCTTGGTCACCTGGAGGTCGCCTTCGTCGATGGGTAGCCCCCGCCAACAGGATGCTAACCCACAAAATCAACAATAAATCAACCTTAAAATGATAATGTTCCATATGGTTTAACAGGTAACACATCCGCCTTGGTGGATAGCACATGGTGGTTAGGTCGTTTCTTGCCCGAGAGGTCAGATGGTCGATCAATTGGAGGTGCACAACAAGTTTTTGACTCGGGTCTTCTTGGAATTATCTGGGGTGCCACGTGGCTCCCTGTGATTGGGAGAATTGTTGTCACAGTCCACGTGTCAATTCTATATCGTGCCAACTCATCCGTGAAGACGCCAAATCTACATCACTTGTGCCAGCCTTTGGTGTTGCCACATCAGCATGCTGAAATCATCATTAAGTCATGCCGACATCATATTCCATGTGTCATGCTGACATACTTCTAACGTCAATAGTACATACTGTTGACTTTGAATTTTTTCTCTTTGGGAAAAACTTCATACTGTGATAACTTCACTATACAAAGTCCATTTTCGAAAAAGAATATACTACTGGAATCAACACAACAAGAACTACACGATGATGCTAGTTTTGTATGAATCTAAGAACTTTGAATTTTTGTCCTTTTTGGATCCATTTGGATCAAGGAGGGCTAGAATAACATAATTACATGAACCCTCTCATTATTATGTACCTTTTCTAGTTTTTCAGTTATACCATTGTAACTCCATCGTAACTAATATTTCTAAGGATTGATGGTGTTGTACGTGGCATTAATTATGCAATTCATTTATTGTAATTATGGATTGTGGTTGCATTGTGGTTGGGACTGTAGCAAGAGTCATATATATATATATATATATGGAATCTATTTGTATGATTGCCTCATTTTGTTCGTTCGTCGCCTCGATTGGGAGTTTGGGGTGTCCTTGGATATCTCCACCATTCTTACCCTCATTACTTAAAGTGAGAATACGCGTCTTGTTTCTAACACTACCACATACACCCTCCTTCATGCTATCATTGTTGATGGAAGGGTTAATGGATAAATTGGGTTCTTTTCATATGGATCACATCGGTTGTGTTGTTTCTACAACTAACAATGATCATACTTTGATTGTGGTTAACGGTTTAGTCCATGCCCATGTATTTATCAGACATATTTCTCATTCTTTGAATCTTTCCAATAGCTTGATGACAATAGTCCTTTATATAACAACTTATGTGTTTTCTGATCATTTTTAGGAAAATATGTCCAGTCCTCCAGGATCTTCTCTTTTCTTTGTGGATGGAGAGTTTGGAATCATTTGCACCCTTTGGGACCACTATGCATATGTTTCATTCCATTTTGGAATACCCAAGTTTCACACAACCAACAAGGATCTATCTTATGTGGTGGTATTCCCACTATCACATTCAAATAGGTATATGGCCTCTCTTCAAATGGATAGTGGGAATAATTTGTTTTTAAATGATGAGGAAATGGTACAAAAATTGAGAGAATAAATGGAGAATAGTAATGTTGATAGTAGTGTTTAGTGATTTATTACTAATAAGTAGTTAGTTATAATATATTTAAATAAAAATACAAAAAGTGTTAACATTTTGGATTAGGTTTTCTTATAAGAATAAGTTGATTCTATGCAAAAGACACTTTTTGAGATCAAAACAATAATTTAGTCTACTTTTCTCAATTCTTTATTTCGAGCAAGATCTTGACTCTTTACAAGCATGCTGTATGAGATAATAACTCCCACTGTCAAAGGTCTCCCGATATTGATATTCTTTTGAGATGGTATTCTGTCTCTTGATATTTTTGAGAAGGCACAAGAAAAGCACACCATGTCAGCGACCACAAGAATTCATTAATTGAAAATACACTTTGTTGTTTCTGAAACAACGATATCAAACACTCAATTCTACCATAATGATAATATTTATTAAAAAAGCTTCACTGACGTAACTTATCATAAAACTAAAGCTTATCATGTGAATAACCTGACAAGAAAGCTAACAAAAGCCAGCGCAAGCTTCATGGACATGACGTATAATAAAACTAAAGGTCACAACAAAGCTGGCGAAATCTGTAATGATTGGGCAACGAATATTGATCCGAGGATAAAGAGATGAAGTTCCTTGTTTACGTACATATGAAAAATCAGTTCAAATAATACGCAAATTGTATATAGATAAATTAATGAATATAGTTTTAATATCATAAACTAACCAAAAAAAACAAGGGAATTCTAAAAAGGCTGTATCAATCCCATCATCGTTAAAAGCCAAAAATAAAGATTAGCAATTGATAAAAATATTATATATTTTCTTATGAAATACATATGTCGTTGGGGATATAAATAAATTAATGAAATACATATATGGTTGGGGATATAAATAAATTAATGAGTATAGTTTTAATATCATAAACTAATAAAAAAAGTAATGGTAAAAAGGCTTGTATCAATCACCATCTTCATTAAAAGCCAAAATTAAAGGTTAACAATTGATAAAAATATTTTATACACTCTTATGAAATACATCTATGGTTGGTGTAGACTTGCAAAGGTACAATCCTTATGAGGCTTAATACAAGTCTTCCAAGATGATGTACATAATTTTTAGGAGTTATACCAGCCTTTTAGGCACTAATGTGGACCCCTTACGTAATTTTCAAAATATGGGTACTTAATAAGTATAATGTTAATTTAATTAATAAATATAATGTTAAGTTAATTATTAAATTTAAATAGTTTATTTTTATTTAATTATAAATTTGTAATATATATTTAATATTAAAATATATTAATATTTATATTTTGTATTTATTAATTATAAATTACAATCACTAAAAAGATATATAACAAACATGATTTTTTTTTTTTTTATAGAAGATATA